>CM075999.1:1279376-1319480 GCA_038087875.1 Malacoraja senta | reverse complement strand
ATCTGCTGGGCACAGGGCAGGTCATTGATCCTGTCTGGGGTGGGCGATTGCAACCTTCACGTGGTCTGCCCTGTTTCGACGAATGCAATCAACCTGGTGTACACAATCAAATAAGATCAAATAGAACAAGTTGTCCTACAATTTTAGGCTGTGCACGCCATACGCAAGAAGAAGAAGAACATGTCTGATTCTGTTGCAAATGCAGTAAACACAGCTGTAATGTTAGCCGTTATTTTCCCTACCTGGCTTTGATTTATGCTTTGGATTTTCAGCATTTTCTCTTTCTTAAGTCTTTCTTTCATGCCCTTTATCTCCCATCCAGAGCAATGAGACGTCAAATATTTAACAAATCCAAACTCCCACTCTGCCTCCTTCACTGAGTTTCTGGAGAACACAAAAACACTTGGCATAGAGATCTCCGTTGAGAACGTTTTTGTGTACGGAGCCAAGTCCACTGTTTACATAAGAAATGGTAAGAAAACATAGGGAGTTATTTGGGGAGCTGGTGTTTCTCATTTATTTTGAATGCGTAGAAAATAAATGGGTTCTGGATGTCAACTCCTTGGGGAAAAAAAAAATTCCCTTCAGATTTGGGGCAGCCGTAGAACTACTGCCTCACAGTGCCAGAGTCCCAGGTTCGATCCTGACTACAGATGCTGTCTGTACGGAGTTTGCACATTCTCCCTGTAATCGCGTGGGTTTTCTCCAAATGCTCTGGTCTCCTCCCACATCCCAAAGACGTGCAGGTTTGTAGGTTAATTGTCTTCTGTAAAATTGCCCCTTGTGTGTAGGACATGGATCTAGTGTAGAGGTGATAAATGGTCGGCATGGTCTTGGTGGGGCGAAGGGCCTGTTTCCGTACTGTATCTCTTAGCTCATCTCTTAGCTCATACCACGAGGTCTTCCCACAAATTGTGGCCAACTTAATAACTACCAGGGCACCACCTATCACTCACATGAGTAAAACGCAACTGTTTTTAAGGCAGAGATAGATAGATTCTTGATTAGTGCGGGTGTCAGGGGTTATGGGGAGGAGGCAGGAGAATGGGGTTAGGAGGGAAAGATAGATCAGCCATGGCTGAATGGCAGAGTAGACTTTATGGGCCGAATGGCCTAATTCTGCTTATATCACTTATGAACAATATCAACCATGTTCAACAATTTTGAGGATGTAACCTTCATGCTGCAATTTTTAGAATAACCATCATATTTTCATAAAAACATCTGCTAGTTAAAGATGTTATGTATGTATTAGCACCTTTGATTATGGAGATCTCAATTTGGTTGCCAGGGTTACAGTTTGGAACATTTCCAGGTAGTAACTAAAAGTCTTCTATTTCCAAATGGAATGATATGTGGCCTTCATTGTACAAGTTGTTCATCTTGATCTTGATAGTCCTTGAGAGGTACAGGTGTCAGGGGTTACGGGGAGAAGGCAGGAGAATGGGGTTAGGAGGGAGAGATAGATCAGCCATGATGGACTGGCGGAGTAGACTTGATGGGCTGAATGGCCTAATTCCGCTCCTATCACTTATAAACATGAAGTTCTCAGCAGTAACATATGCTAGTATCGAACAGAAGTCATGCATGTTTAACCCTTTGGTCAAGCGTATGTCTACTCAATAGAACCAGTTTCCAGTTAAAATAAAATCCACACGTCACACACCAATTCAATAGTAGGGTGGCACCAGAGGCCCGGTTTCAATCCTGACATCAGGTGTTGTCTGTGTGGAGTTTGCACGTTCTCCCTGTGACTGTGTGGGCTTCCTTTGGGTACTCACTGGAGTACCCTCATCCAAAAGACATGCGGGTTTGTAGGTCAATTGTCTACTGTAAATTACCCCGTGTGTATAGGGAGTGGATGAGATAGTGGGATAACAAAGAGCTAGTGTGAACAGGTGATCGATGGTCGGCATGGACTTGGTAGGCCGAAGGGCCTGTTTCCATGCTATGTTTCTAAACTAAACAAATTATTGACCTGTTTGAATGCCAGTGTAACAAACAATGTGTGTTAGAGTTCTGTTATGACACACACTACAGGTCATTACATCAGTCTATTCTTATATCTGGCGACCACCCCGGGCCGCGGAGTTTGAACCGGCCCGTTCGCGGTGCTCCGATTCAGCCGCGGGACTTACTTACGATCACCCGGCGGGGTCACCACATCGGAAGCCTGGATCGCCTCAGCGCAGAGGGAGAACAAGGAGGGAAGAGACAAAGACTTTAAGGACTGAGATGAGAAAAACATTTTTTACACAGAGAGTGGTGAATCTGTGGAATTCTCTGCCACAGAATGTAGTTGAGGCCAGTTCATTGGCTATATTTAAGAGGGAGTTAGATGTGGCCCTTGTGGCTAAAGGGATCAGGGGGTATGGAGAGAAAGCAGGTACAGGATACTGAGTTGGATGATCAGCCATGATCATATTGAATGGCGGTGCAGGCTCGAAGGGCCGAATGGCCTACTCCTGCACCTATTTTCTATGTTTCTATGTTTAAGACTTTTGCCTTCCATCACAGTGAGGAGGTGCCTGGTGAACTCACTGTGGTGGATGTTAAATTTGTGTTTATTGTGTGTTTTTGTTATTTTTATTATATGTATGACTGCAAGGCACGAAATTTCGTTCAGACCGGAAGGTCTGAATGACAATAAAGGATACTTTGATACTTTGACTTGATATCTATGCCTTGCAGTTGTAGAGCAGTTGCCATAATGGAACACGTTTGCCCTTTTCTCAAGAAGGAGTAGTTTGGGGTGTTGGTGGGGAGTGAGGACTGGAATACAGAGTTTGTACCTTCTCCCTGTGACCGCGTGGGCTTTCTCTATGTGCTCCGGTTTCCTCCCACATCCCTGAAAGACGTGCATGTTTATAGGTTAATTGGCTTCTGTAAATTGTCCCCAGAGTGTAGGATTGAACTGACGTATGGGCGATCGTGGATGGCGTGTACTCGGTGGGCTGAAGGACCTGTTTCCACGCTGTGTCTCTAAAACGTATCTGTAAAACTTAAATCTTGAAGTTCAAGAGCTGCTGTCAGTAACAGAGAAAGGAAACTGCTGGATTGCTATGAAGCCCTAAATGGTTCACTAATACACTACAGGGAAGGCAATCTCCTGTCTTTACTTCCTTTTACTCTATGTGTGACTCCAATCCAGTGCCAATTCTTGATTGCTCTTTGAAGTGAACTAGTGAATCACTCAATCTACTAGCAAAAAGGCAATGAATCTTGGCCTTGTCAGTGATGCTCACATTCTGAGTGCAAATTCTTACAAAATGAATGGGCTGGGAAAATGATCGGCCCATTAAGCTGCATTATCATCATGGGTGGTTGGAAAAGTAAAGTTCAACGTGGCTTTTGGCTTTTAAAATTGAGCACTTATCTGCATGATCCCAACAAATGAATTCTGCAGCTTCATAGTTGATAGCCTGGGAATAAAGGTACAATGACAGTCAGTAAACCTTTCATCACATGCAGATACAGAGTGGATGGAGTTCACTGTACAAAATGCTTGTAAAATGAAACACTTACAGAAAGGTATCTAAACGGTAGCTGGCTTCATTATTTATTGGTTTGTAGGGAGTGCATTTACTTCAGTGCAGCTTTTTGCAAATAATAATTTGCTGAAATAGAGAGCAAATGGCTATATGGACAGGTTGAATGGCCTGCTTAAGTTGTCTTTTGTGATCTTAATCTGGTCTTTTCCTTTCCCTGTTTTGTTCAAATTATTTTTTTGTTATCTCTGCCTCCCTTTCTGTTTCTCTTCTCACTCTCTCTCCCTCTCTCCTCTCTCTTTCTCTCTCCCATTCTCTCTCTTTCCCTCTCTCATTCTCTCTCTCTTTCTCTCTCTCATTCTCACTTTCTCTCTCTTTATCTCTCTCATTCTCTCTATCTCTCTCTCTCACTTTCTCACTTTCTCTTTCTCTATCCCGTTTTCCCTCTCTCTCCCGTTTTCTCTCTCTCTCTTGTCTACATTTCTTCAGTTACAGTCACTGTGACTCCACATTCTGAATCTAGTTCCTGTGACTTCAATGGAACTGAATTTCAGCAGCAAAATAGAACGTGCCATCACTGTTGGACTGCACAGTTAGCGCCTGGACAGAAGATGAATGACTGTTTATCTCTCTCTCTCTCTCTCTCTCTCTCATTCTGGGATTCCTGGCTCGATAGCTTTGGCTAGCTCATTGTTTCAATGAAGCTTTCATTTGGCTCATTTTTAATTGTTCAAAATTGTATTATTATAGTGCAAGCTCATTTTGGCTCATTTGTGTTTGTGTTACATTTTTTTATCGTGGTTGTGTGTTCTTTATTATTGTATCGCTGCTGACAACCCAAAAATTCCACCAGCTTGGCTGTGTGGTCATTAAAATATTATTATTATTATTATTATTATTATTGTTCAAACGCATTTAGTTGGGTATTCTTTACTAGGGTAGAAATGTATAATCAATTAAAATTACAATAGAGGATGTTGATATTGGAACTGGTTTATCCACTGGAATTACTTTAAAATGGAGAACATTCATTCTAATGGCAGATTTTAACTGAAGTCGGGTTTAGGCATATTCTGTGTTGTGGTGGAAATCATATCCTGCTGCCCTAAAGTGAAGCCCATTCTGTATATAATCAGCAGAGTTGTGGTATAGTGGTTTTCTTACAAAACAATTAGCCCAACTGGATTCATAACAAAGTGCCTTGAAATCCATTTCATTGCAGTAGTTGGGAGCGAAGAAGTCAGTTAATTCAATTCAGTGACCACAAAGATTATTGGATTTTCAAACAAAAAATTCTCACAGAGCGATTGACACGCTTTCATCATTCTCTCTCCCTCACTTGGCACTTTTAAATTTAGTTTCGGGATACAAAGCGGAAACAGGCCTTTCGGCCCACCGAGTCCGCGCCAACCAGCGATCCTCGCACACTAACACTATCCTACACACACTAAGGACAATTTCCAATTTTGCCAAGCCAATCAATCTAAGATAGACACAAAATGCTGGAGTAACTCAGCCGGACAGGCAGATTCAGATTCAGATTCAGATTCAGAAAACTTTATTGTCTGTCGTAACAGAAAATCTTCTTTGGCGTGGCTCAACATACAAACAGGACAATGTACTGATAAGCAGTCATGCAACACAGATTTCTGCGAGCACACACTGTGTGTATAGATCTTAAAAGCAAGTATAAGGATTAAAAACTGTAAAAATAGACAAGATGAAAGTTGTGGATACGTGTAAAGTGACAGTGCGTCAGGGTTAATTTGTCCATTGTTCATTTTTTATTTAAGCTGTTTATGGCAATGGGTATGAATGAGTTTTTGTGGATGTTTTTCTTAGATAGGGGGACTTTATATCGGTGGCCTGATGGCAGAAGTTGGAAGGACTTGTGCAGGGGGTGGGTGGGATCCTGTGTAATGAGGTTGGCTTTCCTTTTAACTGCCTGGGTGTGAAGTACTGATAATTGATTTTGAGTTTGGCCAGTTATTTTGCTTGCTTGCTGGAGAGAAGGGATGGGTGATATTCCCGGTCAAGACCCTTCTTCAGTTCCCACACAACCCACCAACCTGCACGTCTTTGGAGTGTGGGAGGAAACCGGAGCACCCGGAGAAAACCCAGGCAGGTCACGGGGAGAACGTACAAACTCCGTCCAGACAGCAACCGTAGCCAGGATCACAATCGAGTCTCTGGTGCGTTAAGGCAGCAACTCTTCCGCTGCGCCACCTTTGTAATAGTCGGTCTCTCTTGATCACAATCCTATCTCATATTCCTTGTGTTCAACCCGAACTCTGCAACTTATTACCTGCTTTCCGACATTTCTTATGTCCGTCAAAGAGTCATCAATCTCAAATGTTGGCAATGTTTTTTTCTTTCTACAGATGAAAGAGGTGACAGTGGTGTGTGGTGGACTCTGAGTGGAATTATGGCCCTGTCCCATGGTTCGAGTTCATTCCAAGAGCTCTCCCGAGTTTGCCCTGATTCGAACTCGGAGATTCATGGTAATGGCCGGTCGTCGGTACTCGGGGCTCTCGTGGAAATCAACATGTTGAAAAATCTTCACGAGTCTTCCCGAGCTTACCTGCCATTAGCGAGTCTTCCTGAGTACCTGCCGTTAGCGTTACGAGCCGCTAAGAGACGTCCCCGAGCTCCGACGTACCCGCTACGTTCATTCTCCGTGCTTACCACGAGTTTGATTTTTTTTTAAACTCGGGAGAGCTCTTGGAATAATAATAATAATAATAATAATGGATGGGATTTATATAGCGCCTTTCTAATACTCAAGGCGCTTTACATCACATTATTCATTCACTCCTCAGTCACACTCGGTGGTGGTGAGCTACTTCTGTAGCCACAGCTGCCCTGGGGCAGACTGATGGAAGCGTGGCTGCTAATTTGCGCCTACGGCCCCTCCGACCACCACCATTCACTCACACACATTCACACACATTCACCCACAGGCAAAGGTGGGTGAAGTGTCTTGCCCAAGGACACAACGACAGTATGCACTCCAAGCGGGATTCGAACCGGCTACCTTCCGGTTGCCAGCCGAACACTTAGCCCATTGCGCCATCTGTTGTCCAAATGAACTCGTACCGTGGGACAGGGCTATAAGAGTATTGGCTGTCACAGGAAGATGCTCTAGACTGGACAAGACCAAGTACTCCTTGATCACGATTGCTGGGAGGTGAGTGGATGAGCCCAATAAAGAGTCTGTTGGCTGCTGATGCAGTTGATGGGGTGAGACGTTTGGGAGTGTGTTTGCTGACCTTCAGATGAATGAGGTGATTGAGTTTTTTGAGACACTGCATCGTACCCTCTGTGCTTGATGCCAGACAGTGATTGCCACGGCTACATCCTCCACGACCTTTACAAAATGTGTCTGGAGAATCTCCAAGATCCCAATGGACGTACACCATACCCACCTCCTCCTCTTCACTAGCATCTGATCATCATGGGTTCTGCTCTTCCCCATGTTGTGGCCACGTCTTCTACCTATCTCACCCACCCTCTAATCCCGCACTCCAAGGGGAATGTGCTGAACATCCGCAAACATAGTGGTGTATCCTTGAACTTTTGCCATGTTAATGGGATTATAAATTGAAAGGTACTGATGGAGGGGTATCCTGAATTGAAGGGGTGTTCTGAACCAATGGGTATGGATGCCTTATGGGCCTGTCCCACTTACGCAATAGTCACAGCAGGTCTCTGAAAATTTTCAACATGCTGAAAATCCAGCGGCGACCAGAACAAGGTACGACTCTTTGGGCGACTACTCACAACCATACAGGCTTCACCCCACGACATGTCGCCAGGGTGTCGCCTGCATGATCTTGAGTAGTCTCCTAGTCACCCAAAGAGTCGTAGCGTCTTTCTGGTCACCGCTGAATTTTCAACATGTTGAAAAATTTCAGCGACCTATGACGGGTAAAAGTCGCGTAAGTGGGACAGGCCCATTACTGATAGAGTGAGAGACACGGAGAGATTAAAAACTTCTGGGTAGAAGACTCTGTGCATAATTTCACACTTCGCAGCACTGCAGGAGTTGATACCATATTATTTCTCATGGCCTTATTTAAATGAGGCAAAGCTTTGGTTTTAAGTATTTGTTGCATCAATGAAGGGTCGGTGTTAAATAATGAATAATGTTCCTGTAAACGTTGGACTTGCAATACCTTTCATTATGAGTCAGGCTAATGTCCAAGCTTTTGACTTATCAAGAGAATCGAAATATCTCCATTGGCAACTTTTTGACCATAATAATAAGAGACTCTTGCATGGTAATCGAGTTTCACTGTTCCTTAATTGGTACATGAGACAATAAACCTTGTCCTTGAAACCTTGAATAAGTGGAATCTGTGGAAGATTAGAATTTGAACGTTCCACTGAAAATGTATGCATCAGTAGTTCAGCTCAGTCAGTAAAGGATCATTTTATAAAGCGTTGATCTTTGAATTAAAGCCCTTGCGTCCAACAAAGGAAACCTTGCTGAGCTCAAAAAGAAGGCGTGCAGCCACTAGTATTAATCATACTACCTGCAGTATTAATTATATCACTAATAGTACTAATTATATTGCCAACAGCGTTAATTATATTGAGTTGAGGCAGAGAAAATAGTTTGATAATAGTGTTCCAGTTTCCTCCCACTCCAAAGGTGTACAGGTTGGTAGGTTAATCAGCTTTGGTAATAAATTGTAATTTGTCCCTAGTGTATAGGATAATGTTAGTGTATGGGGATCGCTGGTTGGCGCGGACACGATGGGCCTAAGGGACTGGTTCCCACTGTATCTCTAAAACTACAAACTAAAACTATAGACAATAGACAATAGACAATAGGTGCAGGAGTAGGCCATTTGGCCCTTCGAGCCAGAACCGCCATTCAATGTGATCATGGCTGATCATCCCCAATCAGTACCCCATTCCTGCCTTCTCCCCATATCCCCTGACTCCGCTATTTTTAAGAGCCCTCTCTCTTGAAAGCATCCAGAGAACCTGCCTCCACCGCCGTCTGAGGCAGAGAATTCCACAGACTCACCACTCTCTGTGAGAAAAAGTGTTTCCTCGTCTCCGTTCTAAATGGCTTACTCCTTATTCTTAAACTGTGGCCTCTGGTTCTGGACTCCCCCAACATCGGGAACATGTTTCCTGCCTCTGGCGTGTCCAAGTCCTAAACAATCTTAGAAAACCAAAAGAACATTATGCAACTTAAATGAAAGCTTGGAGTCTTGTGACCCATCTCTCCAAGAAGGGTAGATGCAAACATTTGTCCAACTGCTCTTACCTAAAGTGTATTGTTCAATCAAAGCTCAATGGTTGACTAAGAGCCAATTTGCCTGGGTGGTTGTGGAGTAAGCGATAAATACCTAGTGGCGCAGTGCTGGAGTTGCTGCCATACAGCACCAGAGACCCAGGTTCGATCCTGACCGCGGGTGCAGTCTATATGAAGTTTGTACTGAAGATGGACACAAAATGCCGGAGTAACTCAGCGGGTCAGACAGCATCTTCGGAGAACAAAGATTGGTGAGGACCCTTTCGGGTCGGGACCCTTCTTCAAATTGGTTCCTTTCTACCCATTAAAAACTGGCTCTTAGACTCACTAAACGTTAACAGCCAAGAAAAGACACAAAGTGCTGGAGTAACTCAGCGGGTCAGGCAGCATCCCTGGAGAGCACAGATAGGTGCCGTTTCGGGTTGGGACCTTTCTTCAGTCTCAAGAAGAAGTGTCTGTAGAACGGTATCGACCCAAAACATCACCTATCCATGTTCTTCAGAGATGCTGCCTGACCCGCTGAGTTACTCCAGCACTCTGTGCCTTTTTTAAATTATTGCTTTAGAAGAGGATTGGAGCTCATTCAAGACTAGTGTTGCAAGGAACTGCAGATGCTGGTTTATTGATGATTCAGCGTGATGATTGGAGCAGGGAGGTGTCGGTCAGAGGCGGAAGTAGGGGGGTGGGACTGAGCATAGAGCGCGGTGATTGGAGGAGGGAGACGTCCTGGTGGAGCAAAGATCATGGAGTGGACTGGAATTGGCCCGATCGCGGGGCCTTTCATCGCCTGGCCCTGCGTGGCTTAAAATCGGCCCCGTGATCTTCCACTGCCCCGCGGTCAAATTGCTGCGTTGAGGTGATCGAGGCTCCCGATATTGAAGCCCTCGCCGGGCGATGGAAGATCCCGCGGCCGGTTTTAAGCCGCACTGGGCGATGAAAGGCCCCGCGAACGGGCTGATTGAAACCCCATAATTCGGGGCGGACGAAGCTGCTGTTGCTGGAGTTCGGAGTCGGTCACCAACCAGGTCAGCTCCTGATGTTACGGCCACAGGGCCCACGGCCGAAGCCTCTGCGCGCGTGCGTGCGTGCGTGCGTGCGTGCGTGCGTACATGTGTGTGTGTGTGTGTGTATGCACGCACGTGCGGGGACCAAAAAATCACGTGCCCCCCCCCCCCCCCCCCCATGTTTTGATCGCGATTTCCGCCCCTATGTGCGGAGATCACTGGTCAGTGTGGGTGGGCCAAAGGGCCTTTTTCCATGCTGTGTCTCTAAAACTGAAACTAAACTGAGAGCGGCATTGAGCAAGGTTTAGCGGAGTTCACACGTGTGCAATACTTGACACATAAAGCAGAAGCACAGATTTTACCTGGAAATATTATTTTGAAATGTAATGTCTTACCATTTTCACAAAATGTTGAAATATGCAGCGGGTTAGTTAGTGTTTTGAATATTTTTAGATTTCAGACTCCTAGTTCCCACTGCTTTCTTTTGCTACAATTTTTTTAATTTTTTTATATTTGCATATCTGCATATCATAGTCCAACCCATTACAAACTTTGTATAACGATTACATATTAAATATCCAGGGTTCCGGGTACCCAGTTACCAAAGCAGCTGGGGTCCTCCTTTATCGGTTACATATTAACGTTGCCTCTAATTATTTATTTATATTTATAAATAATAAAAATAAAGAAAATAAAGAAATAATGAAATAAAAAGAAGAAATTAAAAAAGTAAGGTTAACTATCAATAATACAACTTAGGAAAAAGGTCCGTAGGTCAGAAAACGTACCTATTCATCCAGTCCTGGGTTCAGGTTTCAGTCAGGCCTCCGTGCTGGCCCAGTCTACCCCTTCAGATAATCTATAAATGGAGACCATATTTTAGTAAATAATTCTGGTTTGTCAATTAAGACATATTTAATTTTTTCCAAACATAAGGTCTCTGACATCTCCATAATCCACATCTTAATTGTGGGGGTTGCAGGATTTTTCCAAAATTTTAATATTAATTTTTTCCCAATTATTATGCTGTAGTCAAGGAAATTTCTTTGGTTTGTTGTAAGTTTTAGGTATTGCTCTGACATGCCCAATATTATTAATTTAGGATCGGGATCCAGTTGAATATTAACAACTACAGAGATTATTTAAAAAATATCCACCCAATAATTTTTAATTTTTATACAATTTACAAAAGTATGGGTTAAATTAGCCGATGAGTGTTGGCATTTATCACAAATAGGGGAGATATTAGAAAAGATTTTATTTAATTTTGTTTTTTAATAATGCAATCTATGTAGTACTTTAAATTGTATTAAAGAGTGTCTGGTATTTAATGAACATTGATGTATATGTTGTAAACTTTCATCCCAAATATCTTTCGTTATAGGTTGGGCTAATTCCTTTTCCCATGCCGTCGACAGAGTCTCACTGTCTAAAAGAATATTATAAATATAAGATATTAATTTATCTGTATTAGGGTGTTTATTCAAACATTCATCTAGAATCTCTGGTTCTCTAGTTCTGTATTCTTGTGTATGTGATTTAACATAATCTTTAAGTTGTAAGTATCTAAAAAAATTATTTGAATGTAATCCATAATTCAGTTGTAGTTCCTGAAACGAAAGAAAAATACCGTTTCTATAAAGATGTCCCATCTTTTTAATTCTATGATTTTTCCATTGTACAAAACCTTTATCCAACACTGAGGGTTTAAATGAAGGATTATTTGCAATGGGGAGAGAAAATGATAAATTATCCAATTTTAATGTCTTTTTTAATTGTTTCCAAATTCAAATTCCACTATATATTATAAGGTTTTCATTATAGATTTTTAAATTCAGTTTTGTAGGAGCTAACAGGATCGGACCAATTTCAAAAGGTAAACAATCTTCCTTTTCCATCTTTAACCAGTCTGGTTGTTGATCCATATCTTCCAACCAAAAATTCATGTTTTTGACGTTGACTGCCCAAAAATAAAATAAAAAGTTTGGTAAAACTAATCATCCTTTGGTCTTGGGTTTACATAGGTGTTTTTTGCTTATTCTGTGATTCTTATAATCCCAAATAAAACTTGTCACAATAGAATCGACTTTTTTAAAGAAATTTTATGGGAGATATATCGGGATTGATTGAAAGAGGTATAGCAATTGCGGAAGGAAAATCATTTTTATAGCATTAATTCTACCGAGCATTGAAATGAGAAGTGTTTTCCAGTATTGAATATTCCTATGCAATTTATTAAGTAAAGGCATGAAATTTGATTTAAATAGAGAGTTATATTTCTTTGTCACATAAATTCCAAGATATTTACATTTTTCATTAACTATTCTAAAAGGTGAATGTTGCAATATAAATGAATTAGATTCCGTTATTGGCATAATCTCACTTTTGTTCCAATTAATTCTATATCCTGAAAATAAACCAAATTGACTTATAAGATTTAACACGTTTGGAATGCTGATTTCTGGGTTTGTAATATATAATAATACATCGTCTGCGTATAGAGAGATTTTATTAACTATATTTTTAGTATTATACCCATATATTTCTGGGTGTGCTCTAACTCTTTCTGCTAGTGGTTCGATAGCAAGGGCAAATAATAACGGTGATAACGGGCATCCTTGTCTGCAACCTTTAGGTAAATCAAATTTTGTTGATAGCATTTGATTTGTCATTATTCTAGCTGTTGGGTTAGTGTATAAAAGCTTAACCCATGTGCAAAACTTCTCACCCAATTGAAATTTTTCCATCACCGAAAATAAATAGGGCCATTCCACTTGATCGAATGCTTTCTCAGCATCTAACGAGATGACTGCTAAATCTACATTAGCTATTCTGTTTGAGTATATAATATTAAATAATCATCTCAAATTAAATATGAGTAGCGTTTTGGAATAAAGCCAGTGGTCAGGGTGTATTAATTTATGAATCACTAAACTTAATCTATGGGCTAAAATTTTAGTTAATATTTTCTGATCGGTGTTTAAGAGAGCGATTGCTCTATATGAACCTGGATCTTCAAGGTCCTTATCCATTTTGGGTATAAGTATTATTGTTGATTCGTTTAAAGTTTCTGGTAGTTTCTGTTGCATGAAGGCATGAGTATATAGTGTCTTTAAGTGTGTGGAGATCAGGTCATGACATTTTATATAAAATTAGCTATTTAAATCATCTGGGCCAACGGCCTTTCCATTTTTTAAAGATCTGATAGATTCTTCAATATCTTTTACTGATATTTCGGCCCCTAATAATTCCCTCTCTTTCAGATCTAAACCTGTAAGATTACATTTCTGTAAAAATGATTCCATTCCTGCAGAGCCCACTATCGTTTTGGATGAATAAAGTATTTGATGGTATTGAGAAAATCTATCATTAATATCCTTGGGTAATGTTAGCATTTCTCCCGTATCAGATTTAATTTTATAAATTGTTTTTCCCCCTTCCTGTTTCCGGAGCTGACGTGCTAGTAATTTTTGTGGTTTATCACCGAACTCAAAGTATAGTTGTTTAGTATTTTGATAAAGTTTTATGATTTGATCTGAATATAGTTGATTTAACTTATATTTAAGTGCTGCAATTTTATTATGTAATATCGTAGAGGGCGTGATTGCATTTTCCATATCTAATTGCCTTATCTCCTCTTCCAATTCCTGTTGTTTGGCCCGGTTCTCTTTATTACGAAAGGCTTGCGCAGAGATTAACGCTCCTCGTATAAATGCTTTAAATGTTTCCCAAAAAAGGGAGGGAGATATTTCAGGGCAATCATGAGTCTCAAAAAACATATTTATCTGTGTGATAAGATATTCACAACATGCTTTATCATTTAAAATCTGAGGATTAAATCTCCATTGTGTCTGCTTCTCAGTCATTCCACTTAGTTTGATCATAAATGTTAGAGGTGCATGGTCCGAAATTATAATATTATGATATTTTGAGTTATAAGTAAATGGGATAAGCTTAGAGTTTACTAAAAAGTAATCTATTCTTGAGTAAGTTTTATGTACCGGTGAATAGAATGAATATTCCCTTCCAGATGGGTTTTCAATTCTCCAAACATCTTTGATATTAGTAGAGTTAATGTATGAGTTTATTAATTCACTTGTTTTAGATTTTGCTTTTCTTTTGCTACAAAATTAATGATTTTCTTTTTGTTTCTTTACAATACGAGGATGCAGTAGGGAGTTTCAGGAAAGTGCAAAGTAATGTATATTCATTTAGCCCCTTGTTGGAGTATTGAGGATTTCTGTGCCTGTGGGTAAACGCAGTGAAGGTGGAAAGATTGGCCCCTAAATATTTTATACCTGCGCTTTCAAACATTGCTTTGAAAAATTTCAGGTTATTATAGGAAATACATATTTTTTAAATCTAGGTCTCAGTCTCAGCTGGAGCATTGAGAACAATTTTAAGCAATCTTCAGGAGAAGGTGTGGTGGGGTTGGAACTGGATCTAGGCGAGTTGACTGGAATGTTACCAGAGTTGGGGTTTTAGCTCCATGGACCAAAAAAATTGGGAGGTAGTGAAATATGATGGAGATATTCAAAACCATGATGGATTTTGAGAGAATGAAAAAGATGAAAACTGTTTTCAGATGATCCATAATGGCAACATATAAATATAAGATAATTGCCAAAAAGGGAAATGGGAATGTATGGGAAGTGTTTTGTGTAGTTGTGATGTAAAAGGCACTGCCATAAAGGGTAATGGAAACAAATTCACCAACAACCGAGGCACGGCGGGGCAGAGTTAGAGTTGCTGCCTGACAGCGCCAGAGACCCGGGTTCAATACCGACCTTGGGTGCTGTCTGTATGGAGTTTGTACATTCTCCCCTTGACCTGCGTGTGTTTTCTCCGGCGCCTCCGGTTTCCTCCCACACTCCAAAGACGTACAGGTTTGTAGGTTCATTGGCTTCAGTAAAATTGTAAATTGTCCCTAGTGTGTGTAGGATAGGGTTAGTGTGCGGGGATCGCTGGTCGGCGCAGACTCGGTGGACCGTAGGGCCTGTTTCTGCGCTGTGCCTCAAAACGAAACTAAACCTTGAGAAAAGGGATAGGATAAATACTTGAAGGGGTGAAAATGAGGGAAATAAAGAAGAAGGGTGCAGGACCAATTATAAATGTCCAGATGGGCAAAATAGTCTCCTGCTGCGTTGGGCAACTCAATGGAAATGTTCAAAGACAATTAAACATAAATTGGAGGACAATATTGGATGCCCCTTATGGCATTACTCACAGGTGTGACCTGAAGCATAGATTTTTATTCCAGGAACATTCAACTCATAAAACTGGGCTGTTGTGAATGAGTCTCGGGGATTAACATAAACCTGGAGCAACAGGTGCTTTTGCAGATCAAGTGCCAAAAATTAGGAGCGAAAATATGGAGGGTCTGACTCTGGGGAAATCTAAATGATGATGATGGCAGGAGAAGAAAATATAATGAAGACATTTGTCGATTCTGTCAGGATGCCCAAGGTGTAGCAATGTTACAAAATTTTGAGATTTTAAAAATAAAGTCTGCAATTTATCCCATCAGATAAAGCATAAAAAGAAGTTTAATTTGACACTTAATTCACTTTCATATCTTCAGTATTAAAAAAGTTATGGCCATTATCATACTCAGAAATTAGCATCTAGTTCCCTATTGCTTTTCCATTGACTTAACACAAAAGCTGTGATCGAGGACAGTTAAAAGCCCATAACTTTCTTAAAAATTATGATAACTGAAAGAAATTTTCAGGTATTATAGATTGAAGCATTCTGAAACAAATATGAAACAATCTTACTTCGAAGACATGAAAGTAAAGCATATAATTAGTTAGTTACCTAATTGTAGCTAATTACAAAATTCAATTACTAGATCTAAACATCTATCAATTTCTTAAGAATAGATTAACATTTTTAAATAGCCTAAGTGTCCAAATAACATTCACACAATAATTCACAATATAACATAATTTTTAAATCTCATTTTCATGAATTTACAGGCCAAATGGAAAGAATTGAATGTTTAATACCTGTAAATTAATGGGGATTTAATTCATCTTGCGAGTGAGGTTTTCTGGAACGCGATCTTTTGGAACGTTGATTTGCGGTGAATTTAACCCTGTATTGGCATGAAAAATACTGCCGTTAATTCGGGGAATAAAATCACCGTGTCGCATGACAAAATGTGAATTAAAGGCTTCTTAAGAAGCACTTTTATACATTTAAAGAAAGCACTTTCGTTTACCTGTCCCGTGTGTGAAATCCGTCCCCGTTATCGGCGTTGACGCTTCAGTAGCTGCTTTTTAAATTACTGTAGCGCTGACATTGACGATTTAATAAAAATAAAAAATTCACAAAACGCCGGTAGGAACGATTTTGTCAGCCAAGGCTTGTACTCCAACAAAATATTCCCAGGACAAGGGAGGAGAAACCCGCGTTTTAACCCCGCCCCCCCTTAAAGGCGCCAAAATCGCGCACACGGCCAGTGGCAGAATTACAGCGCGACTGAAGGTAAGTTTTGTAACATACCTACAAGGTGTTTTCGTTGAAAGTGTAGTGTCTGCAGTCCGAAACATAGCAGCCATTTTATACACAGCAAGTTTCCATAACAAGCAACACACTAACAAGCGGGTTATCCGTTTTTGTGACGTTGATTCAGGGATTAATGTTGACCAGGATACATAGAGTCATAAAGTCACAGTGTGTCTAAACAGGCCCTTCGGCCCAACTTGCCCACACCGGCCAACATCTGTCCCAGCTACACTAGGCCAGATACGAGGGACAACTCCTTTTACGTTTTGGTGCGCTGCTGAGAATAGACAGGGCGGCACTGTGGTGCAGCGGTAGAGTTGCTGCCTTACAGCACCAGAGACCCGGGTTCGATCCTGACTATGGGTGCTGTCTGTACGAAGTTTGTACGTTCTCCCCGTGACCTGCGTGGGGTTTTTCCGAGCTCTTCGGTTTCCTCCCACACGCCAAAGACGTAGCGGTTTGTAGGTTAATTGGCTTGGTGTAAATGTAAATTGTCCCCAGTGTGTGTATGATAGTGTTAATGTGCGGGGATGGCTGGTCGGTGCGGACTCGGTGGGCTGAAGGGCCTTTTTGCTGCGTTCTAAAAGGAGGCTTGCAGGAGACTGGAAGGAAGGAGTTGTTTGGAATCAATGACGTGCAAATCCTGTTTTCTCCAATTTGGGAAATCCCATTAGAAGGCGTGTAGGCCAGTCTGAGGGAAGTATACGAAGCAAACTGATATTTTAAACCATCATCATCACCTCTGATTAAGCCATTAACATCTCTGCATGTTTACAACACATATTGCTGTCACAGGAACTAAGCATAAAACAGAATCTACCTGGATGCAAATTTTAGTTGCACTGAATAAGAAATTAAAGTGGGTGAGTTGAAACTCGAATGGACTTGGAGATATCGTGACTTCCTTGATGAATGAAAGGAAATTATGTTAAAAGGATCTGTTTGTTCCTATAACCCCTGTAATGTACAAAAATTAGTAGATTAACTTGACAATAAACAAAACTAACCTCTTGGTGGGCGGCGCGACTTTCGTCTGCAGCGGCCTCTGCAGTCCGTCTGTCTTTTTATTATTTTTGTCTCGTTTTTATGTCGTTTTTTTTTTGTTTTTTTTGTCGGGGTATGTGTGTGGGGGGGTGGGGGTGGGGGTGGGGGGGGGAAACTTTGAAATCTTTCCCCTGCACGGGAGACCCGACCTTTTCTTTGTCGGGTCTCCGTTGTCGTTGGGGCTGGGCAACATGGAGCGGACTCCAGCAGGAACGACCTGGGGCTCCAGTTGTGGAGCTGCGGACTACTCACCGTCACGGGGCTGGCCGAGTCCGGAGCGGGTGGAGCTGTGGTGGAGCGCTGCTGCGACCCGACCGCCGGAGATTCGGAGGCTACAACCGCGGGTCTGGCGGACGGCAACACTGGAAGCCCGCGGGTCCAGCGACTTCTCCCGCCCGAGTTGCGGGGTTGAAGAGCACCTGGAGCGGGGCTTTATCCCCCCGCGCGGCTTGGAATGGCCGCCGAACTTTGCGAGCGCGCGCCGGGGCTCTAACACCAAGACCCGGTGCGCGACCCTGCATCACCCGGCGTGGCTTTAATGGCCGCGGGATAATCACCATCGCCCGCCGGGGGCTTTGACTTTGACTCTGACATCGGGGGGGGGGGGGGGGGGAGTGCAGTGGAGAGATATGTTTTTTTTGCCTTCCATCACAGCGTTGTGATGGATGGATGTGTAAATTGTGTTGTGTCTCGGGTCTTCTTCGTTTTGTATTGTATGGCTGCAGAAACGACATTTCGTTTGAACCTCAAGGGGTCCAAATGACAAATTTGTCCAAAAGACAAATAAATTGAATTGAATTGAATTGTGGCAAAGACCACGAGTTATAGGAGCAGAATAAGGCCAGTCTCCCCCACCATTCAATCATGGCTGATCTATCTTTCCCTCAACCCTGTTTTCCTGCCTTCACCCCATGACCTTTTGACACCCGTACAAATAAAAAATCTGTCAATCTCCACCTTAAAAATATCCATTGACTTGACCCCCACAGCCATCTGTGGCAATGAATTCCACAGATTCATCACCCTCTGGCTAAAGGAATACGTAGATAGACACAAAAAGCTGGAGTAACTCAACGGGACAGGCAGCATCTCTGGAGAGAAGGAACGGGTGACGTTTTGGGACGAGACCCTTCTCCTCATCTCCTTTCCCAAGGTAGGTCCTTTTATTCTGAGGCTGTAGCCTCTCCCACTAGTGGAAACATCCACTCCACATTCACTCTACCCAGGTCGTTCATTATTCGGTAAACTTCAACGATGTGTCCCATCATCCTAAACTCCAGCGGGTACAGGCCCAGTGCCTTCAAAAGCTCATCATATGTTAACCCAATCATTCCTGTGATCATAAGTTGTCCAACATAGCAATGCTTGATGCCCATGCGTTAGCATCATGGAGATGCTTTGATGGAGAGAAAAAAGTCAAGTTGATTATCATTCTGAAAGTTGCTAATGAGCATTTTCTCTCTGATGCTTGCAGATTTAAACACCTGTAGAGAAGAGATTCTGCCGCACCAGAGCTCTCTAGTTATTTATGAAGAGACTTGTGACTTGTCACATAGCAGGGGTGCAGTAGAAATGCTCCTGTTTGTGTAAACCAATCCTTAAAGGTTTTCTTTCCACAAACAACCTGTTTGAAAAGTTCAACCCTGATACTGCGTTCATTGCAGCATGGATGATTAGGTGTAACCCACAACAGTTGGGAACATTATGATTTCTCTCTGAAATTTTTCTTCTCATTTAGCTAGGAATGGAATTTGAATTTGTCATATCTGGATTATCTGTCCCGTAATCCAACTCTAGAAGGCGACCTGAATCTGATGGCATTTAGAGTCACAGAGTCATACAACGTGCAAATAGGCCCTTCGGCCCAACTTGCCCACTCTGACCTACATTTCCCATCTACACTAGTCCCACCTGACTGCGTTTGGCCCATTTCCCTCCAAACCTGTCCTATCCATGTACCTGTCTAAATGTTTTTTATCTGTTGCGATATTACCTGCCTCAACTACCTCCTCCAGCAGCTCGCTCCATACACCCACCACCCATTAAGTAGAAAAAGTTGTCCCTCAGGTTCATATTAAATCTGTCCCCCCTCACCTTGAACTTATGTCCTCTGGTCCTCGAGTCCCTTACTCTGGGCAAGAGGCTCTGTGCGGCTACCCGATCTATTCCTCTCATGAATTTGTACACCTCTATGAGAATACCCCTCATCCTCCTGTGCTCCAAGGAATAGAGTCTCAGCCTACTCGACCTCTCCTTATAGCTCAGCCCTCGAGTCCTGGCAACATCCTCCTTGCATTATATTTACATCTACCAGTAACGTCTGATCTTGTTTGCACCTGAATACATGGAGGATTGGGAGAGGAGGAGAGGATGCAGCAAGCCAGTAAATCCCACCACTTGGACACAGTCATTGCACTCAGGCCCATGAATCTTGTACAACATAGGAATGGAGTAGATTTTTATTCTCTCTCTCTCTCTCTCTCTCTGAGGGATAACTTTCAATGCCTTCCTGTTAAAGCCCTGTCCCACTGTACGAGTTCATTCAAGAGTTCTCCCGAGTCGGTACTCGGGGCTCTCGTGGACATTTTTCAACATTTTTCAACATTTTTCCCAAGCTTACCGCGTTTCCCGAGTACCCGCCGTTAGCGTTACGAGCCGCTAAGAGACGTCCCCGAGCTCCGACGTACCCGCTACGTACATTCTACGTGCTTCCACGAGTTTGATTTTTTAATTTAACTTAGGAGAGCTCTTGAATGAACTGGTACATTGGGACAGGGCTTTTAGTAAGGAATGTGCATGAGGCAAGTCCCACTTCTCTTTGCCTGTGACCTTGAAAAACTTCTCTCTATTAACATCTATTTGGAAAACCACCATAACATGTATTGACCATTATCCTAGTCTGGATTCTCCAAAGTTTACAATCCCGATCTCCACCCAGCCTGATGCTTGCCTCGAAACTCAAACCCTGAAATTGGATCCTTCGAGGACAGGCCTGAGTCTTCCTTTGTGGGAATTTCAATTCTGTTTTGTCCATTTTAGATTCCGATAGAGCAAAAAGCAAGGCGCTCAGTGTTGGGACCAAAGAGGAATAACTGGCTAAATGCCAAACGGAGGAGGGCAACAATGGGCTAGAGGGCAGAAGGCTACAAAGGTAAAGAAGGGCATGAAAGGGGTAAAGGGCAAGGATTTTAAATTGACAATACAAGATCAAGAGATAATGAGGTCAAGAGTGCCGGCTGAGTGACAATAGACAATAGGTGCAGGAGTAGGCCATTCGGCCCTTTGAGCCAGCACCGCCATTCACTGTGATCATGGCTGATCATCCACAATCAGTACCCCGTTCCTGCCTTCTCCCCATATCCCTTGACACCACTATCTTTAAGAGCTCTATCAAACTCTCTCTCTTGAAAGCATGCAGAGAATTGGCCTCCACTACCTTCTGAGCCAGAGAATTCCACAAATTCACAACTCTCTGGGTGAAAAGGTTTTTCCTCATCTCCGATCTAAATGGCCAACCCCTTATTCTAAAACTGTGGCCCCTGGTTCTTGCCTCTAGCGTTCCAATCCCTTAATAATCTTATATGTTTCAATAAGATCCTCTCTCACCCTTCTAAATTCCAGTGTGTACAAACCCAGTCGCTCCATTCTAGCAACATATGACAGTCCCGCCATCCCGAGAATTAACCTCGTGAACCTACGCTGCACTCCCTCAATAGCAATGGATGCTGGGTGTACAGTGATAAATTAACAGAGAGTGTTGGATCTAATAATATTAATGGAGGCTGGAAATCAGGAGAGCATTGAAATAGTGAAGATAGACACAAAATGCTGGAGTAACTCAGCGGGACAGGCGGCATCTCTGGAGAAGGAATGGGTGACGTTTCGGGTGGAGACCCTTCTTCAGACTGGTTATAGATAAGGGAAACGAGAGATGATGATGATGTGAAGAGATCAAGAACAATGAGTGAAAGATATGCATATTGTTCTTTATCTCTTTACATCAACACCTATATCTCTCATTTCCCTTATCCCTAACCAGTCTGAAGAAGGGTCTCGACCCGAAACATCACCCACTCCTTCTCTCCAGAGATTCTGCCTGTCCCGCTGAGTTACTCCAGCTTTCTGTGTCTATCTTCGTTTTAAAACAGCATCTGCAGCTCCTTCCTACACTTTGAAATAATGAAGTCGGCTTCTGACTCAAGTTTCCCGCAGCAGAGAAGCAATGGTGCGGAAAATCAGTTTACGGTTGGAAGCCTTCAACCAGCGGTGTGCCCCAGTGATTGGTGCTGAGAACCTTGCTATTTGTTATTATACGGTGCCCATTTTTGGAGGTATGATTAGTTTGCAGATGAAATCTCTGGAATTCTCTGCCACAGAAGGTAGTTGAGGCCAGTTCATTGGCTATATTTAAGAGGGAGTTAGATGTGGCCCTTGTGGCTAACGGGATCAGGGGGTATGGAGAGAAAGCAGGTACAGGATACTGAGTTGGATGATCAGCCATGATCATATTAAATGGCGGTGCAGGCTCGAAGGGCCGAATGGCCTACTCCTGCACCTATTTTCTATGTTTCTATGTTTCTATGACATAAAAATGAGTGGCATTGTTGATCATGAGAAAGGAAGTATTTGGCCACAGAATGAAATTGATGTGTTGGTAAGATGGGGAAAAAATATAATCCTCCAAAATGTAATGTGACCTATTTAAAAAATATTAATAAGGCTGAGATGGAGGCAATGAACAGTGGGACCTTAGAAGTACTGAGAAATAGAAAGATACATCTGAGATATCCTCATTCTTCAGGGAAAGGGGGTTCCCCTCTCCCATCATAGATGAGGCTCTCACTTGTGTCTCCTCGGTACCCCGCAGCTCCAACCTTGCTCCCCCTCCCCTAGTCGCAACAGAGACAGAGTCCCCCTAGTCCTTACTTTTACCTCATCAGCTGTCGCATACAACATATAATCCTCCCACATTTTCGCCACCTCTAACGGGATCCCACCACTAGTCACATCTTCCCATGTCCACCTCTTTCTGCCTTCCACAGAGACCGTTCCCTCCGCAACACCCTGGTTAACTCATCCCATCCAAACCACCCCATCCCCAGGTACCTTACCCTGCAGCCCCAGGAGATGCAACACCAGTCCCTGTACCTCCTCCCTTGACCCTGTCCAGGGAACCCAAAGCCCAAAGAGAGGAATCGAAAGATTTCGGAGAAAACCCACACAGGTCATGGGGAGAACGTACAAACTCCGTACAGGCAGCACCCGGAGTCAGGATCGAACTCGGGTCTCTGGCGCTGTAAGGCAGCAACTCTACTGCTACTTCCTTAAAGTCCTGTCCCACAGTACGAGTTCATTCCAAGAGCTCTCCCGGGTTTGCCCTGATTCGAACTCGGAGATTTACGGTAATGGCCACTCGTCGGTCATCGGGGCTATCGTGGACATTTTTCAACGTGGTGAAAAATCTTCACGAGTCTTCCCGAGTACCTGCTGTTAGCGTTACGAGCCGCTAAGAGACGTCCCCGAGCTCCAACGTACCCGCTACGTTCATTCTCCGTGCTTACCACGAGCTTGATTTGTTTTAAACTCGGGAGAGCTCTTGGAATGAACTCGTACAGTGGGACAGGGCTATTGGAGCACTATGGAAGCAGAATGTTGCAGTTTCTGCGTCCATAGTGCTCTAAGGAATTTTTAAGCAAAGTCAAATTATGCGTAGTTGTTATTCTGTAACATTTAAGAGGGACTAAAATCTTGCCAGATAATTGAATTTTAATAGTTTCATTATACTTCATTTTCAGTAGTCCATTATGAATTCCTTTGCCCGGTTTCGAAAGTACTTTCCAATTCAGATAGTGTTTATGCTATTCTATTAAAATTCGTACATCAATGCGCACTTAAGAAACATTGCAGTTTTGGTCTCCAAATTTGAGGAAGGTCATTCTTGCTATTGAGGGAGTGCAGCGTAGGTTCATGCGGTTAATTCCCGGGATGGCGGGACTGTCATATGTTGAAAGAATGGAGTGGCGGGGCTTGTATACACTGGAATTTAGAAGGATGAGAGGTTATCTTATTGAAACATATCAGATTATTAAGGGATTGGACACGCTAGAGGCAGGAAACATGTTCCCGATGTTGGGGGAGTCCAGATCCAGGGAACACAGTTTAAGAATAAGGGGTAGGCCATTTAGAAAGGAGATGAGGAAAAACATTTTCACCCAGAGAGTTGTGAGTCTGTGGAATTCTCTGCCTCAGAGGGATGTTTGATCAATGATCCACACACGCATGGAGTTTGCTGAAAGTACAATGCACAAGTTGATGACAGAGCTCCATTTTCTCCTGGCCTTGCTCTACCCCACTTCCCACCCATCTAACAACCTATAATAGGGCCAGACACAAAAATGCTGGAATAACTAAGCGGGCCAGGCAGCATCTTCGGAGGAAATGGATAGGTGAAGTTTTGGGCCAGGACCCACAAAGTCACCTATCCGTTTTTCTCCAGAGATGCTGCCAGACCCGCTGAGTTACTCCACCATTTTGTGTCCATCTTTGGAATAAACCAGCACCTGCAGTTCTTGTTATAACAATCTACAATCAAGATCAAGTTAAATACCTCTTCTCAAAATTGGAATCGTTTACTTCAGAGAGCAGAGGATGTTGAGGAAGGAAGCTTAAGATTGGGAGTGATAGATTGTTGAATGCTGAAAGGAATCTAAGGTTATTTCATCAGTGGATGAATGTAAGGGTTCAGTCTTTATTTCAGCAAAGCATTTTACTGAAAGTGAATTTTTAACTGACAGAATTTCATTATTGCTACAAATTACAATTGATGAATTGAAATATATTTGTTCCATTGCAATGCTTCCACTGGTGGTAGTTTTACAGCAGATGCAGGAATAAGGGACGATACAGTGCACGCCTGTTTTTTATATGTGCACTAAGTTAGCATCAGGTTAGACAGAGAGATATGACATTTCCCTCAGGGATGTAGTCATTTATAATGAGGGAAGACTCTGCCTTGTGGGACTCTCACCTACTGATTCAGGAACAGTTTCTTCCCAGCTCTTATCAGGCAACTAAACCATCCCACTGCTTTCAGAGAGCAATCCTGAACTACTGGTAGACAAAAGTGCTGGAGAAACTCAGTGGGTGCGGCAGCATCTATGGAGCGAAGGAAATAGGCAACGTTTCGGGCCGAAACCCTTCTTCAGACTCAAGTCCTGAACTACTGTCTGCCTCATTGGGGACCCACAGACTATCTTTGATTAGACTGTACTGGGTTTACCTTGGACTAAATTGTATTCCCTTCTCATGTATCTCTACACTGTGAATGGCTTCTTCTTCTTCTTCTGTCGTGTGTCTTTTAGACCTGCAGCTCCGTTGAGGCGAGCCAGGCCAACGTGTCATCGTCCAGGTCAATCAGACCCCGCTCACCATTCGGTGGCCGGTGTTTGGGGCAACTGGTGACGATGTGCTCCACTGTCTGTGTTGGGTCCCCACACTCGCAGGAGGCACCCGCTGTCCACGAGGCCCCACCTCTTCATCGCTACTCCATAGCGTCCGATGCCTGTCCTCAAGCGGTTGAGGGTTGCCCACTGCTTTCGGGGCAGAGTGAATGGCTTGATTGTAATCATGTGCTGTCTTTCTGCTTTCTGGTTAGCACGCAACCAAAGCTTTTCACTGTACCTCGGTACACGTGACAATAAATTGAAACTGAAACTGAACTATCGTGAGATGTCACCCAAGACTTTGGTTCTCCTACCACAACAAAAACTATATTTTTCTAGACGATAAACCATGTTATAACTAAACTGAATATATACTAACTAAACTAAACTAGAACTAAACTTTGTATTAGTGCAGCTATTCTCATGCAGCACTATATTGTACTGCAGACCTGGGTGAGAATTGCTACACTAATGAAGAAAACTGTTAGCGAAGGCTCTATACATGTTTAAATTAACAGAGAAAGTGCAAGATTACAACTCCAATGTTGCTAAACAACATCCTAAATGAGAACATCGCAGATGAAATGAAATTTGGCACTGCTGTTCATCATTGTGTGCCTTGTACAGCAAGGATTGCATTAGTAAGAATCTTGTAGCCATGCTTGTTCACAAATTCACAAGTTCTAGGAGTAGAATTAGGCCATTCGGCCCATCGAGTCTACTCTGCCATTCAATCTTGGCTGATCTATCGATCCCTCTCAACCCCATTTTCCTGCCTTCTCCCCATAACCCTTGACACCCGTTCTAATCAAGAATTTGCCTATCTCTGCCTTAAAAATATCCACTGACTTGGCCTCCACAGCCCTCTTTGGCAATGAGCTACCAATTAACTACCCACTGACTAAAGAAGTTCTTCCCCACCTCCTTTCTAAAAGAGCGCCTTTTAATTCCGAGGCTATGACCTCTGGTCCTTGACTCTCCCACCAATGGAAACATCCTTTTCACATCCACTCTATCGATGTCTTTCATTATTCTGTGAGTTTCAATGAGGTCCCCCCTCAACCTTCTAAACTCAAGCTAGTACAGGCCCAGTGCTGTCAAACACTCATCATATGCTAACCCACTCATTCCTGGAAACATTCTTGTAAACCTCCTTTGGACCCTCTCCAGAGCCAGCACATCCTTCCTCAAATAAGGGGCCCAAATTTGCTCACAGTGCTCCAAATACGGCCTGACCAGCACCTTATAGAGCCTCGGCTCGATGTTTGGGATGGGCCTGTTCTCGGCAAACATCTGGCAATGTGCGTAAGTTGGACACAGAGTGCTGGAGTAACTCAGCGAGTCAGGCAGCATCTCTGGAGAGCATGGATAAGTGATTTTTCATGTCGGGACCGTTCTTCAGACTGAAGAAGAGGGATCCCCACCCAAAACGCCACCTGCCCATGTCCTCCAGAGACGCTGTCCATCCTGCTGAGTTACGCCAGCACTTTGTGTCCCTTTTCTGCAAACCAGTTTCCTCCCACATTCCAAAGATGTACATGTTTGTAGGTTAATTGGCTTCTGTAAATTGTTCCTAGTGTAGGATGTGAACATGGGATAATAGAACTAGTGTACAGGTGATCGATGGTTGGCATGGACCAAAGGCCTGTTTCCATGCTGCATCTCTAAACTAAACAAGCAGAGTCATTTGGTATTAGTTAAACTTTGTGCCTTTTTGTTTGCGAGCAAACTGGAGTTTAATTAACAACTTAAAGGAGAAGATAGTCATATGGATGGAGAGTTAGGGAGGCAATTATGAAGCCAGCAGCCGTGCTTTATTGCTTCTATTAAACTTAATTTTATCTGGCAGTCTACACTTTCTTTAAAACATGAATTTACTATCATGGGGAGTTCTTTCCATTAATATAAAATCTTTCAATCTGTCTGGTGTCAATTGTCATAAATAATGTATTGTTGCCAATGGCATTGCAGATACAGGGTTTACAATGAAACACATCAAAGAGGGGAAAATCACTTAAGGTAATGAAAGAGTTGAGACAACAAACGTGTGAACAAATTTTAAAAGCGATTGAAGTGGGGTGGGAGGAGAACTGTGTGAAGAGTTGACACTGGCTTGAGCAGGCTGAGCCCAATGGCTTTGATTCAACTGGGCTAAAGATGGAGGGGTCTAGTTAAGAGAGTGAGAGCGCGGAAACAAGCCCTTCGGCTCATCGAGTCCGTGCCAACCGGCGATCACCCCGTATCCTACACTCTAGGGACAATTTACAATTTGCAGACATCCAATAAACCTACAAACCTGCACGTCTATGGAGTGTGGGAGGAAACCCAGAGCACCCGGAGAAAACCCACGCAGGTCACGGCGAGAACATACAAACTCCGTACAGACAGCATCCGCAGTCAGGATGGAACCTGGGTCTGTGGTGCTGTAAGGTAGCAACTCTACCACTGCGCCACCGTGCCGCCCACCGCTGGTCATCTTATTGTTTGTTGGATGAACACTAGAAACCGACAGAAAACCTATCAACCAACAGAAAGCCTCAGAACTTGGAAAAGGCTTGCACTCTCTGTACAATACCTCTTCTACATGTGAGTTTTTCTGGATCGCCGGAGGCTGCAGGGAGACGTGAGAGTATATAAAATTATGAGAGGCATAGATAGGGCAGACAGTCAGAATCTTTTTCCCCAGCGTGGAAAACTTAAATATTAGAGGGCATAGCTTTAAGGTGAGAGGGGCAATGGTTCAATTCAATGGTTCAATGTTGCTTTATTTGTCACATGTGCAACTACAGGGTGAAATACTTTTTGCATATTTACGCATGCAGGCGCCACCATGTTTTGGCGCCATTTCCACAAGTTCAAAGTCTGATCTGCCCTCTCACTCGGTCTATTGGACCAGATCCCCATCCTGGTCAGCCCCAGGATCCTGCAGGGTGAAGGACATGTGTGGAGCAAGTTTTTTACACAGAGGGTGTTGAGTGCCTGGAATGTGCTTTGGGGGTAATGATTGAAGCAGATATGATAGTGGCATTTAAAAGACTTTTGAATAGGCATATGGATATGTAGGGAAGGGAGGGATGTGGGTTGTGAGCAGACAGATAAGTGATGTCTTGGCACAGAGAGTGGTGAGTCTGTGGAATTCTCTGCCTCAGAGGGCGGTGGAGGCAGGTTCTCTGGATGCTTTCAAGAGAGAGCTA
This sequence comes from Malacoraja senta, assembly GCA_038087875.1. Classification (NCBI taxonomy): domain Eukaryota; kingdom Metazoa; phylum Chordata; class Chondrichthyes; order Rajiformes; family Rajidae; genus Malacoraja; species Malacoraja senta. The sequence continues at coordinate 1,291,529 of CM075999.1, read as the reverse complement.
GATAGGGCTCCTAAAAATAGCGGAGTCAGGGGATATGGGGAGAAGGCAGGAACGGGGTACTGATTGGGGATGATCAGCCATGATCACATTGAATGGCAGTGCTGGCTCGAAGGGCCGAATGGCCTACTCCTGCACCTATTGTCTATTGTCTATTGTCATATTCGGCAGAGGCAGTGTGGGCCGAAGGGCCTATTCTTGTGCTGTTCTGTTCCATGGTGCTGTTCTGTAATATGATTTGACTGGGTAGTACGCAAAAAAAAATGACACTGTATCTTGGTACATGTGACAGTAAATTAGTACCAACACCAAATGAAATTCCAAACATAGACAAAGTAGTCGGTGAACTAGGATGGGGGAATAGACAGAGAACTAGGATCTCTCCCGCATCCCAGTTCTCCGACTAGTTTTCAGTCTTCCTGATTAAAATGTACTTTGTATGCCTCGTTGTCACCTTCACCTGGTAAAGGGGAGAGTGGACGCTGGCACGGTTTAGCTGCTGCTGCTCTCGCCTCAAATCGTGTTTCTGATTTTATTTTTTGTGCCTTTAGAATGAATTCTGTCCTTAATTTGTGTATTGTGATGTTGTTGATGTCCCTACTATTTTTTAATTTTTTATTCTGCTTATACGTTTTGTAATCTGCTTATCTGCAAGGCGTCCTTGAGAGTCTTTGAATGGCGCCCATAAGTATAAAAGTAAAAGTAAAAAGTAAACAGTGATCCATTCTTCCTTTTCCTTCAACTTCGTCCCCTTTGATCTCTCGTTTTCACACCTTACCCTTTCATATCTCCCATTTTCCTCTCCCCCTGGCTCTCAGTCTGAAGAAGGGTCTCGACCCGTTCCTTCTCTTCTGCCTGTCCCGCTGAGTTAATCCAGCATTTTGTGTCTGTCTTCGTTGTAAACCGGCATCTGCAGTTCCTTCCTACACAATAGCTGAACGTTAGCTGTGTGGAAAAGATGCACCTGATCGGTGATAATGGGGTGAGTCTATTGAATCACAATAGAGCATTGCATCAATGCAGTTCGTAATGCCCTCTGACTGGTAGGGGTGTTAGCTGAGGAGGTGGTAAAGATTCTGCACTTGGGCTGGAGATGAGGTATGAAGTGTGAAAATACGTGGCTGTTCAGAATAATGCTCTGAACGTTTTCATTCCGACTCCTACCACTGTGAAGGTTTTGTTTGCCCCAATCTGTGCACAGCCACCCCATTCCATCCCAACATTCAGAAGTGAAAAATGCCGTTTAAAACTGAAGCAAATCAATGACAAAGAAAGAATGAAAATAATTTTAATTATACAAGATCTTTCATGCCTGTAGTTTGCCCGGAATTTTTTATTTTGCTGATGAAGGCTTAGGGTGGTTGCTATTGTAAGAGATGACAGAAAATGTTGGACATATATCAGTAATTCAATTGGCGTCTGGCACCTTTTGTGTTTGAAGTCTTCCTTTGTTTTATTTATAATAAGGATTCCAGAAAATGTTATATTGACTGTATCCAGGGTGGGCCGAGACTGCAGCTGTAATCTCAGGAACCATTGAGTCATCGGGTCATACAGTGATGAAACAGATTTTTCAGCCCAACTTGCCCACGCTGACCAACATGGCCCATCTACACAAGTCCCACCTGCCTGCGTTTGGCCCATAAACAAACAGGGCACGTGTGCGAGAAAATAAGTTGCAGGTAGAACGGTCTTAAACGGGTCTTGACCTGAACATCACCCATTTCTTCTCTCCAGAGATGCCGCCTGTCCTGCTGCGTTACTCCAGCTTTTTGTGTCTATCTTCGGTTTAAACCAGCACCTGCAATTCCTTCCTGCACAAGTTGCAGGAAAGGTAGACAAAAATGCTGGAGAAACTCAGAGGATGCGGCAGCATCTATGGAGCGAAGGAAATAGGCAACGTTTCGCGCTGAAACCCTTCTTCAGACTCATGTTGCAGGAAAGTTGCAGGAAAACCAGGCAATGAACGGGGGGGGGGGGGGGGATGTAGAAGACATGGGATTGGTCCCCTATGAGCAGCAATGTTACAAAATTTTGAGATTTTAAAAATCAAGTCTGCAATTTATCCCATCAGATAAAGCATAAAAAGAAGTTTAAATTGATACCTAATTCACTTTCATATCTTCAGTATTAAAAATGTTATGGCCATTTTCATACTCGGAAATTAGCATCTTCTTCCCTATTGCTTTTCCATTGACTTAACACAAAAACTGCAATCAAAGACAGTCAAAAGCCCATAACTTTCTTAAAAATTAAGAGAACTGAAAGAAATTTTCAGTTATTATAGATTGAAGTATTCTGAAACAAATATGAAACAATCTTACTTGGATGACCTGAAATTAAAGCATATAATTAGTTAGTTACCCAATTGTAGCTAATTACAAAATTCAATTGCTAGATCTAAACATCTATCAATTTCTTAAGAAAGATGAACATTTTTAAATAGCCTTAGTGTCAAATAACATTCACACAAGAATTCACAATATAACATGATTTTTAAATGTCATTGGCATTAATTTATAGGCCAAATGGAAGGAATTTAATGTTTAATTCCCGTAAATTAATGGCCATTTAAATCATCTTGCGAGTGAGATTTTCTGGATCGCGATCAATTGGAACGTCGCATTTGTGGTGAATTAAACCCCATGTCGGCAGGAAAAATACTGCCGGTTCGTATGGGGAATAAGTCACCTTCTCGCAACGTGTAATTTTGATTAAAGGTATCCTAAGAAGCACTTTTTAATGAAAAAATAAACTGTGTACCTTGCCTTGTCCCCTACGTGAGGTCCGTCCTGTTGTCGGCGTTCACGGCTTTAGAAGATGATTTTTAATTTACTACAGTAATTAAATTAGTAAGCGCAGTTTAAAAATAATTCCAGAGAACGGCAGTCGAAGCAATTTTTCTTCATCAATTAAATAGCCTGTTCAAAATCGATTTGAATAGGCTTCAGAAATACCACATTTTAAACCCGGCCCCCTCTCAACGGCGCCAAAGTCGCGCACACGGGCAGTGACAGAACTGCAGCGCCGCTTAAGGTAAGTATTGTAACATACCTACTATGAGCTGCATGGACTCGATGGGCTGAATGGACACCCAGTGTCATGAGAATTTAAAAAAAAAACATTCATCTCCTCTAAAGTCATCCCTGCCGTTTTGAAATGCTTGCTGCCATTTTCAGGTTTGCTGATTATAAATGAGACATTTATGAGTCTTGTCAGCCCTGTTCAGAACAATACATGGGCTTGCTGTGGTTCTTATTCTCTCCCAGTGTGATACTTCAAGCAAAGAGCCTGTCGATATCCAGGGGTGACCGGTGTACCTGCTTCCAGTGGCTCCAACCTCCCCAGCTGTGTTTCCAACTGCAAATTGCACAAGTTGCTATAGCATTTAGCCACCACTTAAAACGGTCAGATTCACTCTTATCCATCTTCCAATCTCCTCGCCCGCTTGCAGGAGGGTTTGAGGTACTTTAGTAGTTTGAAAAGTAGGCAAGTGGAAGTAACGTTTTCTTTTCTTGCCCTGAGTGTAGGAGTTTAATTGGCATAATGAGAGCAGGAATCAAAGATTGTATTCTTTAATCTCATCCGTCCATTCACACTGGAGATGCGTCGCATGCTGTTCGGAGTCAGTTAACAAAATACGATACGACACCGTAGAACTTTATGTATTCCAGGAGGGGAATTGGTCTGTCTGCCAACAGTCATATAACACAACAAGATACATGAAACATGAAGTTAGAGTGACGAGTGGAAAGTCCAGGATTGGGGATGTGCAAAGATTGGGGAGGTCGGGGGAGAGGGGGGTCAGTTTACCCCACGACAGAAGGGGGAGGAGTTGTACAGTTTGATAGCCACAGGGAAAAAAAGGATCTGCCGTGGCGTTCTGTGCTGCATCTTGGTGGAACCAATCTGTAAAATGTTAAATGAAATATATGACATAAGATGTCATGTAGAATGAACAATAAAGTGAAAGGTAATTTAAATTAAAATGCATTGAGGTAAAGGAGGTGCAAAGCTGTTTGTTAGTTTGTTTCAGTGGCATCTTGCTGAATGGTACACACAATGCAGACATAGTGACAGAGAGAGAGGGGGAATATTTTAAGCAAACCATTAAGGGCCTGTCCCACTTGGCGATTTTTTCGGCGACTGCCGGCATAATTGACTGATGTATCAGGTCACTGAAAAATTTGCGGCGTGATGACGTATGGCGGTGATGCGGCGTGATGCGGCGTGATGACGTATGGCGGTGATGCGGCGTGATGCGGCGTGATGACGTATGACGCGCGGTGTTTTTTCAAGTGTTGAAACATTTTTTTTGTCGCTGCTGGATTTTGAAATGTTCAAAATCTTTTGGCGACACTGATATGATGCAGGCAGTCGCCGAAAAAAATCGCCAAGTGGGACAGGCCCTTAAGATTAATCAAGAAAGAAGACTTTGCTTCCAAATGTCAGAGGTATTTAAAAACTGTTAACTTTAGTTTATTGCCACGTGTACCGAGGTACAGTGAAAAGCTTTTTGTTGCGTGCTAACCAGCCAGCGGAAGGCAATACATGATTACAATCGAGCCATTCACAGTGTACAGATACATGCTAAGGGAATAACATTAAGTGCAATGTAAAGTCGGTAAAGTCCGATCAAAGATAGTCCGAGGATCCCCGATGAAGTGGGTAGTAGTTCAGACCGGCTCCCATATCTCTAGTTTCCCTCTTTCCTGACTCTCAGTCTGAAGAAGGGTCTCGACCTGAAATGCCAGCTATTCCTTGTCTCCAGAGATACTGCCTGACCTGCAGAGTTACTCCAGCATTTTGTGTCTATCTTCAGTGTCAACCAGCATCTGCAGTTCCTTCCTAGACAAAGATAGTCAGGGATGAGGGGAACATAGTTGGACATTAGGTTCAATTAACAGAAACCAATTAACCTGCACGTCTTTGGAATGTGGGAGGAAACCAGTGCACCTGGAGAAAACCCACGCGGTCACGGGGCGTGCCTATAAATTCTGCACAGACAGCACCCGAGGTCAGGATTGAACCCAGGTCCCTGGCGCTGTAAGGCAGCAACTCTACCGCTGCGCCACCGTGCTGCCCTGAAGATGGCGCCGGAAATGTTGCATCTCTCCCTTTCTGCGCTAATGTAATCTTCTATTCTAGCCAGCAATCTTGTGGTTCAGGTGGGACTTTGCCTAATGAGATCAACGTGACGACAGAAGCCTTTGTCTCAGATTTCCCGCCCACGGGAGATTCTGCTTAGAACACCATCCACATCACCATTTAAAAACTAATTCGTCCAAACTTCCACTTTTCATTTAAAGCTGCCATAACAGTAGAAATTGTGCAGGATGAGATTTGTGTGATCAGAATCAAATGTGAAAACCAAACATTTGAAACCAATCTTTCCCTTAATTGAATCCATAATTGAATCCATCGCAACAACCTCGCAAACAAGCCTGGCTTCGGGTTGAGCTCCAGTGGCCTGTTGTGATTTAACGTCTTCTAGTTTGTTTGCAGCATCCTATTTTCCAATTGACTTTCTTGGGACTAATGAGCTGTATATGAGCGGACTGAGTCTCAGTGATCAGCATTGATTTAAGCTGAAAATAAAGCTGGTGTGTGCATAATTTATCCTTTAAAGGGCCTGTCCCACTTGGGCGTCATTTACCCGACAGGCCGGTAGTGACTGACATGCGACAGTCGCGCGCGTCATCATGCGCGTCCGCACAGCCGTCTGGAGCGCGTGACGTCATTTGAAGATAGACACAAAATACAGGAGTAACTCAGCGGGACTGGCAGCATCTCTGGAGAGAAGCAATGGGTAACGTTCCGGGTCGAGACTCTTCTTCAGTCTGAAAGAAGGGTCTCGACCCGAAACGTCACCCATTGCTTCTCTCCAGAGATGCTGCCGGTCCCGCTGAGTTACTCCTGCATTTTGTGTCTATCTCCAATCGTCTTGGCCCCACTCTGGGAGAAGGAGTGGGAGCAACGGCCGTGAGCCCCAGGCCGAGCTCAGCGTCGCTTGCCTGCTTCTGCTGCTGTTGGAGGTGAGACGTTGAGCCGCGCCAGGATCTTGGGCCTGTCCCACTTTGGCCGTCAGTTACGCGACAGGTCGGTGGCGCGCGAATATTTTGTCCAGAACAAAATCCTGGAGCGCTGCGCGACCCCGCGTGCAACTCCTCACTCCTCCACGCCACTCCATGCGCCTGTCCCGCGCTACCCACACGCTATCCACACGCTACCCACATGCTACCCACACGCTACCAGGTCACGTAAATGGCTCGCAAATGATGGCCTAGTGGGACATGCCCTTAAGGATGTTATGATTCGGTAGAACTGAACTTCAGAGGTGAGTGTAACAGAGTCATAGAGTGATACAGTGTGGAAACAGGCCCTTCGGCCCAACTTGGCCACACCGGCCAACATGTCCCGGCTACATTAGTCCCACCTGCCTGTGTTTGGCCCATCTCCCTCCAAACCTGTCCTTTCCATGTTCCTGTCTAACTGTTTCTTAAACGTTGGTATAGTCCCTGCCTCAACTACCTCCTATGGCAACTCGTTCCATACACCCACCACACTTTGTGTGAAAATGTTACCCCTCAGATTCCTATTAAATCTTTTCCCATTCACCTTAAACCTATGTCCCCTGGTCCTCAATTTCCACTACTCTTGGCAAGAGACTCTATGCACCTACCCAATCTATTCCTCCTATGATTTTATACACCTCTATAAGATCACCCCTCATCCTCCTGTGCTCCAAGGAATAGAGTCCCAGCCTACTTAACCTCTCCCTATAGCTCAGACTGAGTCCTGGCAACATCTTTGTAAATATTCTCTGTACCCTTTCCAGCTTGACAACATCTTTCCTGTAACATGGTGCCCAGAACTGAAGACAATACTCTAAATGCGGCATCACCAACGTCTTATTTTCGTTTTATTTGGAGATACAGCACGGAAACAGGCCCTTCGGCCCACCGAGTCTGTACCAATCAGCGATCCCCGCACATTAAAACTATCCTACACGCACACTTGGGACAATTTTTACATTTCCACCAAGCCAATTTACCTACAAACCTGTACGTCTTTGGAGTGTGGGAGGAAACCGAAGATCTCAGAGAAAACCCACGCAGGTCACAGGGAGAACATACAAACTCCTTACACACAAGCACCCATAGTCTAGTTTGAACCCAGGTCTCTGGCGCTGTAAGGCAGTAGCTCCACCATTACCGTGCCACCCACAATCCTGCTCCCAATGCCAGCGTATAGGTTTGCTAATATTGAGAGCTAGATTTGTGTTGACAACAAAATCGACATTGTTGTCAATCTCCCTCCGGTTCACGGGGAGAACCTACAAACTCCGTACAGACAGCACCCGCAGTCAGTATCGAACCCTGGTCTCCGGTGCTGCAAGCGCTGTAAGGCAGCAACTCTACCGCTGCGTCACCGTGCCGCCCTATAACTGCAACATGACCTCCCAACTTCTATACTCAGAGATGTTACTTCATTGTGTATTTATCTCGACATTCAGAGGATGACTTTGTGCCTCATTAGTATTTCTACAGCATCGCCAGGAGATTTTGGCCGATCTCGTTCAGTCAACCAACACGGGTGTCAAAATTTTCTCTCTGTTTTCCCTGTTTTGCCTTTGTTGATTGTTGTGCGTTGGCAACCGTTGCTGTGATGGTTTGTCGCTCTGCATCATCGAATATTGGTGGGCAGGAGAGGAGAGGAGACCAAAAAATGACACCAGAACCAAGCAGTGCAGGCCCACCCATAGATACTGTACATACAAGAAGTCTGAAGAAGTGTCTCGATCCGAAACGTCACCTATTCCTTCTCTCCAGAGATGCTGCCTGTCCCGCTGAGTTACTCCAGCTTGTTGTGTCTCTACATACATAAACCTATCCACAGCCACCCCAGTAAATATCCCCCATCACATGCACACACATTGCTGGTACTATTGCAACGTTTAAGAAAGATTTAGACAGGTACATGGATAGGACAGCTTTAGATATGAGCCAAACGCAGGCAGGTGTGACTACTGAATGACCCAGGTTCAATGCTGACTTCTGGCACTGTCAGTGTTGATTTGCACATTCTCCCTTTGACCAAGGAGATTTCCTCCCACATTTCAATAATCTGTGGGGTGGTTGTTTAATTGCATGTTGCCCTTGAGCTGAGTGATAAAATCTGAGGTAGGATAGGAATATGGGGGCCGGGGGTTGGGGGGGGGGGGAGGCTTCAGGCAAACGTATCCATGCTCTCCATAGATGCTGCCTGACCTGCTGAGTTACTCCAGCGCTTTGTGTCTCCTTTTGTAAACCAGCACCTGTAGTTCCTTGTTTTCGCATTTCAGCAGCCAAGAATCTACTCTTTAAGGGCCTGTCCCACTTGGGCGACCTAATCCGCGAGTTCTGGCGAGTTTGCCCTCGACTCATACTCGCAGCATGGTCGACACGAGGTCGTAGGAGGTCTTTGTAACTCTCCTTCAAGCTCGAGGGTGGTCTCCGCGTACTCGAGGCCTTAGCTAGGTCGCGGCGTTTTTTTCAATATGTTAAAAAATGCCCGCGAGTAAAAAAAGGTCGCCATGGAAAAAATCGATACTTTTTTTACTTGTAGGTTTAGTCGTAGTAGGTCGTAGTAGGTCGGCATGTTAGTCGTAGGTAATCGAGGGAAGTCGAAGGTAGTCGAAGGTAGTCGGAGATAGTCTTCATCATAGTCGAAGGGAGGTCGAAGGGAGGTCGAAGGAGGTCGTCTTCACTCTCCAATATTCGGTGTCCAATTTTCTCGAGGTTAGTCATAGCTAGTCGAAGCTCGTCTTCTACATAGTCGAAGGAGGTCCTCAACATGTCATTTTTTCAAACTCTTCTAAACTCGCCAGTTAGGTCGCCCAAGTGGGACAGCCCCTTTACCTATTTAAATGTGCCTCAAAATGAGTGAGGGAATAAAATTGCTGAAGATAGACACAAAATGATGGAGCGGATCAGGCAGCATTTTTGGGAAAAAAAATACATCGGTGACGTTTCAGGTCGAGACCCTTCTTCGGACTGATTGTTGGAGGAGGGTGGACTGGAGGTGAGAATCAAAACAGGACCAATCAGGGTTGGCAACAGTTCCCTGAAGTTTGCTGAGAGGCCGACTATTGCCCGGAGATGGGAGTGAGCCCAAAGAGGTACCTAGTTGTGAACTGTGGAATTGGTTAACAGACCTTTAGTGGAGGACGGAAGAGGGGGGGCGGGGGGGTAAGAGGTAGGGGAGGGGGGAGGGGGGTAAGAGGTAGGCGAGGGGGGAGGGAGGGTAAGAGGTAGTGGAGGGGGAGGGGGAGGGGGAGGGAGGAGGGGGAGTTAGGTGTTTGTAGAAGTTCCCTCAAGTTGGTGAATTCAACATTCATAGGATTGCTTTATCAGTTGGAATAGACTTGATGGGCCAAATGGCCTTTTATTATTGCAAATAAATATGGAATGTCTACATCCTACACTCCTCGTACATGAGCAACTGTGAGGGGTAAATACTAATGGGGACCTGCTGGGTGGAACAGTGGGTCTTGATGTAATAAATGGTGGGAATGGAGAAACTCATCATCAATTACCTGCTCTAAAGGGCAGTGATGTGGAGACTGCTGCTGTTTTGTTCCATTTCACAGAGTTACTGCTACACCGCACGCCCCATGCATATGTATCGACAGCGGAAGAATTTCATTGTTTCCGTAGTCCGGACAATTAAACACTTTTATCTCTCTCAACTCTCGATGTGATGAAAATAAAGTTCAACCCTTCTGTATTTCCATGAATCTGGGGAAATAACACAGGAAAATGTGAAAACAACACAGGGTGGTGCAGCGGTAGAGTTGCTGCCTTACAGCGCCAGAGACCTGGGCTTGATCCTGACTATGGGCGCTCTCTGCACGGGGTTTGTTCTCTCTCTCTGTGACCGCGTGTGTTTTCTCCGGGAAGCTCCGGTTTCCTCCCACACTCCAAGGACGTGCATGTTTGCAGGTTAATTGGCTTCGTAAAAATTGTAAATTGTCCCCCAGTGTATAGGATAGTGCTAGTGTACGGGGTCTGATCGGCGTGGGCTCAGTGGGTCGAAGGGCCTGTTTCCACGCTGTATCTCCAAACTAACGAAACAAAACTAAAATATTTGATTATGATTTGAGAGAGAGCTGAAAGAAGCAAACATTCTTCTTCTTGCTTTTGAGGCAGCAGAGGTTATGTAACGCCATCCAGGCACTGTAGCCAGTTCAATGTGCTATTGTTGAGGGCCGTGAGGTCTACCCCTCCACCAGGGGGGCGGAGGACAGCGCAGTCGAAAATGACGTGCTGCTGCGCTGTTTGCTGGTCTGCTCCACACACGCAGGCTGCTGATGATCGGTACATTTCCATTTCAATTCAACTCTCGTGAAACACAACGAAAGTATATGATTTCATTTCTTACAAACCATTCATGAAGAGCACATAATAATAATAATAATAATAATCATTTTATTTACTGGCGCCTTTCTAAAACCCAAGGACACCTTACAATGCATAGAATCACAACAAAACAAAAAAAACCACATAATCGGAATAAATTAAATAAAAAAACACCACAGTACACAAATCAAGGACAGAATTCAATTTCAAAAGCACCAAAAAAAATAAGAAACACAATTTGAGGAGAGAGCAGCGGCGACCAATTCGCGCCAGCGTCCACTCTCCCCTCCGACCGCCATCTTGTACACGGACTGACAGGCACAGGCACAGGCACAGCACAGCACAGCACACATGAAGTCAACATGCTTTTCCCATGTACCTTTCACTGAACAACCCAGTTCTGTCCAATCTTATTTCCTTTCTCCTTGAATATATAACCACAGGACGGAAACATGTAGCTTAAAAGCAAAGGTGGAATTAGCCACATCGCATTAGCCCAGATGCCCAGTCCATCATCGGCTCTGACCTCCCTTCCATCGAGGTGATCTATCACAGTCGCTGCCTCAAAAAGGCTGGCAGTATCATCAAGGACCCACACCATCCTGGCCACACACTCATCTCCCTACTACCTTCAGGTAGAAGGTACAGGAGCCTGAAGACTGCAACGACCAGGTTCAGGAATAGCTACTTCCCCACAGCCATCAGGCTATTAAACCTGGCTCGGACATAACATTGAACTCTATTAGCCAATACTGTTATTTGCACTTTATCAGTATATTGATTCATGTGTGTATATATTATAGAATGCCTTGTAGTCAATGCCTACTATGTTCTGTTGTGCTGAAGCAAAGCAAGAATTTTCTTTGTCCTATCAGGGTCACATGACAATAAACTCACTTGAACTTGAACTTGAACTTGATTAAACACAACCCTAAAAGCATTCAACCAAGATTTAGATTTATTACTCACACACATACCGAGGTACAGTGAAAAGCTATGTTTTGCATAAGATACAATACGATACGATAGAACTTTATTTATCCCAGGAGGGAAAATTTATCTGCCAACAGTCATAAAAAACACAAAATTCATGAAACATTAAATCCTATTCAAACAAATAAGATGTACCATCCCGCACAGTAATGCAGCTGTTGGAGCTGCTGCCTCAATCACAGCGCCAGGGACCCAGGTTCAATCCTGACCTCGGGTGGTGCTGTTTGTGTGAGTTTGAATGTTTCCACCGTGACCACGTGCAAGAGCGGAACTCGCTATCAAAACATGGAGGGGACAGGGGACACAATTTTTTGGCGGCCACGCGCGCATGCGCACACTCACACCACACACACACACACACACACACACACACACACACACACACACACACACACACACACACACACACACACACACACACACACACACACACACACACACACACACACACACACACACACACACACACACACACACACACACACACACACACACACACACACACACACACACACACACACACACACACACACACACACACACACACACACACACACACACACACACACACACACACACACACACACACACACACACACACGCGCGAGGCTTCGGAGACTCAATTCAACGCTAAATGCAGCTCAACACTGCCTGTCTCACCGGGTTAACTACAGCCCTGTCTGGACTGACGGGATACCAGCGCTGCTTCTCCGCGCTGGCCATATTTCCCGCAAGTCCAGGAAGGCTATAGGCTCACCTGGCG
>CM075999.1:1224376-1274376 GCA_038087875.1 Malacoraja senta | reverse complement strand
CGGAGAGTCGGTTTGTCAAGGAGGACTCTCTCTAACTTCTCTCCGTAACTTTCTCCAGGCACAGTAGAGAGCAGCTGACCTCGTGCTTTCTTAATATGGCATCATTGTTCCTCGGACCAGGAAAAGATCTTCAAGAGATGTGCACGCCCAGGATTTAGCTCTGACCTTCCATCCATCGAGGGGATCTACCACAGTCGCTGCCTCAAAAAGGCTGGCAGCATCATCAAGGACCCACACCATCCTGGCCACACACTCATCTCCCTACTACCTTCAGGTAGAAGGTACAGGAGCCTGAAGACTGCAATGACCAGGTTCAGGAACAGCTACTTCTCCACAGCCATCAGGCTATTAAACCTGGCTCGGACATAACACTGAACTTTACTAGCCAATACTGTTATTTGCACTTTATCAGTATATTGACCATTGTGTATATATTTATAGAATGCCTTGTAGTAAATGCCCACTATGTTCTGTTGTGCTCAAGCAAAGCAAGAATTTCATTGTCCTACCAGGGACACATGACAATAAACTCACTTGACTTGACTTGACTGTGTCGTATTTTGTCAGTGTCCAAAATGTTTAAACAGGATGCTATGCAAAGATTGAGGGGATTATGAGAGGCACAGACAGAGTAGACCGTCCGGATATATCAAATATCATAGGGCATAGATTATTCATTTAGTTTAGAGATACAGAGCAGAAACAGGCCCTTCGGCCCACCGAGTCTGCACCGACCAGCGATCCTCGCACACTAACGCTATCCTACACACACTGGGGACAATTTATAATTTTTACCAAGCCAATTAGCCTGTACGTCTTTGGAGTGTGGGAGGAAAACGGAGCAACCGGGGAAAACCCACGCAGGTCACGGGGAGAACGAACAAACTCGGTACAGACAGCGCCTGTGGTCAGGATTGAACCCGGGTCTCTGGCGCTGTAAGGCAGCAAATCTACCGCCGCGCCACCTCGGTGTATTTTGCCAGTATCCAAAATGTATAAAAACCCTATGCTACGTAAAGGTTGAGGGGAGACCTGATAGAAGTATGGAGAATTATGAGAGGAACAGATAGAGTAGAGAGTCAGAACCCTTTTTTCCCAGGATGGAAGTATCAAATATTATGGGGGCGTAGCTTCAAGATGAGAGGACCAAAGTTTAAAAGTGATGTATGCGGCAACTTATTTTATACAGAAGGTGGTAGGTGCCTTCAATGCACTGCTGGGGGTAGGGGTGGAGGTAGATACCACATGATACAAGAGAGTTTTATTAACATATGTCCCGAAATGGAACAATGAAATTCTTGGATAGACACAAAATGCTGGAGTAACTCAGCGGGACAGGCAGCAACTCTGGACGAAGGAATGGGTGACGTTTCAGGTCGAGACCCTTCTTCAGACTTACTTGCAGCAGCACAAATAAGATACAATACTTCATTGGAGACCTTCGAACTATCTTTAATCCGACTTTACTGGACTTTATCTTGCACTAAACATTATACCCTTTATCCTGTATCAGTATAATGTGTAAGAAGGAACTGCAGATGCTGGCTTAAACCGAAGATAGACATAAAAAGCTAGTCTATTGACATTTAAGTGGCTTTTGAATGGGCACCTGGATATGCAGGGAATTCTCCGTGGATTGTCACCTTGGCGTGGTGGAGAAGCTTGTGTGGACCTGAGATCCTGAGAGCGATGCCGTCTGGAGCTGTGCTCCTGGTAGGGCCACCCATGGCAGTAAGGTCGAGGGGCAGGTCCCTGACAAAGAGCAATCCAACCAAGACCTCAACGGTGGAACAGGCGGAGAACGATGGCTGACCATAGTGGAGCGTCACAACGGCTGGGAAGGCGGATGAAGGCTGCAGCACAAAAGGGTCTCCGGTCATCTAGGACTCCATGCCACTGGATCCTGACCCAGATCTGTTAAGGACCGTGGGGTGGCTGTCTGTGCACCAGTCTCCCCACGTTAAACAAAGTCACGCACAGGCATCCTCCATATGGGGAATAGCACCCTGGAGACACCCATGGTCAGCCATGACCGAAGGGGGCCTAAGAGGGTTATGGATTATGTGCAGGCAGATAAGAGTTGGACATGGCATGATGTTTGGCACAGACATTGTGGGCCGAAGGGACTGTTCCAGTGCTGCGCTGTTCGATGTTCTTGACTTTCTCCACAAGTTCTGTTGACACATTATCGTGGATTGAACACGTTTTTTTCGTGGAGATTCAATGACCACAACTGCACTGGGAGAGGAATCTCAAAATACTGAGTGTTGAATAGCAACTTCTGAGATTTGAATCATAGGATAGTCTGCAGAGCATAAAACTACAGTTTTAAACACTTAAAGTAAATCGATACTGAAGATAAATGTGATAGGATCAACTTCATTGATTAAGAAACTGCAAAACGTTAACATAACAGCTATAGGACTTTATCAAAGGAAATATGGCAGAGGTCCAGAACTCTCTTCCAATAGAAACTGTTTAAATTAAGGGTTAAATCATAACTGAGAATGAAAGGTTTTGTGTAAAACAAGTGTTGAAAGTTATGGAATCCAAATAGGTAAATGGAACTATCATCTGTGATTTAGTGAAATTTAGTGACAATCTTTAGACTTTAGAGATACAGCGTGAAAACAGGCCCTTCAGCTCGCCAAATCCACGCCGACCAGCGATGACCATGTACACTAACATTATCCTACATTCTAGGGATAATTTACGATTTTACCGTAGTCAATTATCCTACAAACCTGTACGTCTTTGGGATGTGAGAGGAAATTGGAAGAAACGGAGAAAACCCAGTCGCAGGGAGAACATGCAAACTCCATACAGACAGACGCCGAGGTCAGGATCGAACCTGGGTTGTTGGTGCCACGAGGGCTCTGTGCTGTTGTTCCAGCCCTTTCATTGCAACATTTCAGTATTTGATTAAGCGATCCTGGTTGGACTACTTGTCATGTCTGGCGTTGCTCACTGTTTGCATCTTTCTCTTGGCTTTCGTCAAACTCGTTCTGAGTTCTGAAGAGTAGCCAACCCTTTGTTTGAACATGACTGTATTAAGAAGTGTGTTTCAGGAGCAGTCAGCGTTTACACTATGTTTTAGTCATGGCTCCCATGACTGACCTCTCTCTCTTGTCTTCTCCCTCTCTCATGAAAAGGACACATTTTTCATTTCAAGGTCAAGGTATGTTTATTGTCACACGTATCAATTAAGGTACAGTGAAACTCGATTTATATATCCTCCAGAGAATTAAGGCAACATGCATCTTATTCAAGTAACGTCACCACAGATTAAGTGCGGTATGGATAGTTACTCCAGCATTTTGTGTCCACCAGTATCTGACTGTCGACTCAGATGTGGCAACATAACATGGTTTCTCTTAAGCTAAGTTTGAGCTCCAAGTAACTGGATAAGATCACATCTTTTAATTTTAACAACAGTGTCTACCAGGTTAGTTTAGTTTAAATATATAGTGTGGAAATAGGCTCTTCAGCCCACTGAGTCTGCACCGAACAATGATCATTAGTTCTAATCCTACACCCAAAGGACAATTATACCAAACCTAATTAACCCTCAAACCTGCATGACTTTGGAATGAAGGAGGAAACCGGAGCACCTGGAGAAAACCCACGTGGTCACAGATAGTTCTTAAGTCAAAGGAGCAGAAGTAGGCCATTTGGCCCATCAAGTCTATTCCGCCATTCAATAATGGCTGATCTATCTTTCCCGTTCACCCCCTTTCTCCTGCTTTCTCCCCATAATCCTTGAGACCCTTACCAAGCAAGTATCTGTCAATCACCGCCTTAAAAATACCCAATGATGGTCTCCACAGCTGTCTGTGGCAATGAATTCCCCAGATTCACCACTCTCTGACTAAAGAAATTCCTCTTCATCTCCTTTCTAAAGGTAAGTCTTTTTATTCTGAGACTACACCCTCTAGTTCTAGAGTCTCCCTCTAGTGGAAACATCCTCTCCACATCCATTCTATCCAGGCCTTTCACTATTCGGTAAAATTTAATGAGGGTGCTCCTCATCCTAAACTCCAGCGAGTACAAACTCGATGCAGACAGTACCCATGGTCGCCATCTCTGGCGCTGTAAGACGGGTTCTCTACCGCTGCGCCACTTTACACAGCAGACAGACACAGGAGCAGAACAATTTTGCTGATGGGTTTTGGGAGCCAGGTTTTTGTTTCTCCATCTCCAGAGATTGTCGAGTGAAAGGAATTGCACAATGCCATGACAATAATGAATTCCTGATGTTCCAGCAAATCTCTTCTGCTCAGGTGAATATAGATTTGCTGGCCACTCACATACCTGTAGGTTCGCACCTGGCAGTCACAATGCATTCATAATGATTTTCTTCTCACCAATTTTCTCTCCAACTCCCTCGGTGCAGCCTATTGACATAATGATTCTTTAAGACGGAGCATGTTTCCATGGCTACCCAAGGACCACTGCTCTTTCTCGCAAGTGACTGTTTCCGTCTGAGCTCCTTGCCTTTCAGTTGTTGACACGAATCTCTGGGATTTGGAAGTAAGTTCTTATTTAATTAAAGATCTGGAGAGCAGGTCTTTTTTTAAAACGGGTGGTTGTGCAATGAAGAGCGACGGATTCAGATGTCATATTGTGTGATTAAAATTAGTATATCAAATAATCCGACTGTAATAAGTATAAATGTATCTGAGATGTTCTGCAGAAGTTTTGAGAGAATTCATTTGTAATTAAGATTTGTACACCAGCATGAGTCTTCTTGAATTCATCAAAGGGACGTGGCTTTGCCAGCATTTAATTGCACATCCCTAATTGTCCTTCACAAGGGGTCGGTGAGCTGTAGTCCTCGCAACGCTGTAGTCCTTGAGGATGTGAGTATTCCAACAACGCGGTTCGGGAGATTTTGCCCGAGTGACGGTGAAGCAACAGCAATATTTTTTCAAATCAGGATGGTTCCAAATCAGTGTGTGGCTTAGAGGACAATTTCTCGCTGTTTCAGGGTGTCGGAGGTGGGGAGCCTGGTCCGTGTGGTGAACTGGCTTTGCCCTTCCTGTCATGTTGTTAGGTAATGATTAAAGCTGTTCATCTATTAGTCACACCATCAGACTCTCGGGGCAATTTGGGATGAACATTCAATGGTGTCTTTGCCGGCCGTGCCCATATCCATGGATCATTAAAAAGACGAAGGGACGCTCTTAACTTGTTGAGAAAGACAGCAATCCCACACGGTCAATACAGGCTTCTTTCACCGCCAAGATGGAGCTGTAGTGCAGGGAAGTTCCAGATTACCCTCCCCACTTCATGTTCACAGTTGGTGCAAGGTAGCGCAATCAGAAATATACAGTGATGTGTCAGCTACAATAGACACCTAGTATAATCAGTTCAGTTTAGTTTATTGTCACGTGTACCGAGGTACAGTGAAAAACTTTCGTTGCGTGCTAACCAGTCAGCGGAAAGACAGAACATGATAACAATCGAGCCATTCACAGTGTATGGATACATGATAAGGGAATAACGTTCAGTGCAAGTTAATGCCAGCAAAGTCCGATCAAGGATAGTCCGAGGGTCACCAATGGTGATGGCATTCCCATGCTTTTGTTTCCCTCGTCTCCCCAACTGGTTGAGGTTGTGGGTTTAGAATGAGCCATCCCAGCAGACATGCACAGAACGCCATATGAGATCCTTTTTCACTTTGGCATCAAACTGTACAACTCCTCCCCCTTCTGTCGTGGGGTACGTTGACTCCCCTCCACCTCACGCCACCTCCCCCCCCCCTATGCCACCTCTCCCCCCCACCCCCCAATCTTTGCACATCCCAAATCCTGGACTTTCCACTCATCACTTTAATTTCATGATTCATGGATATTGTCGTGTTTCATGACTCTCTTGAGATAAATAAAGTTCTATCATACCGTATCGTATCATTAGGGTGGTTTTCAGATTGATTTTTGCTGGTAGCATCATAGGAATTGTTAGACAATGATGGACCAAGATACTGTACGTCTGCTTTGTCATCTAGCATCTTAGTAGTTGTGGGGTACCTTAATCGAGGGTTACTCCCTAATACTCTTGCACTGAACTGACCGAGAATCCAATATCAATTAGCACATGCACACCTTCCAAAGGTCTGGTGTATGCTTGCAGTGCGAGCCTCAGGGACCTTCAGTGACCCTACAAAGTTCCGGAGCCCTGGTTATTTTTTATGAATCGTGAAGGGCAAGTCAGGTCTGGACATTTGCCAGGTATGTGTTCTGATCTCTCCCCGTCAGTTCGTCTGCAACACAATCTAATCCCAGGAGGTGACGAGCATTGGCAAACCTTGGTTGAAAGTCAGGTCCAGGGGATCCGTTACAAATTGATGGTAAGCACAAAGTGTTCTTACACTAGAAACCAGAGGTAAAAATTCATTGGAATACAGTATGCAAATATGAAATAAGAAACGCAGGCATCTGAATGCCAACAAAATGCGTGTGACCCGGCAGAACAGATGGTGTATGATCCAGCTCAGAAGCATTGCCAATAACCCATATTAAATTCTTCAATCCCTTGCCTCAATAAATGTACTTAGCAGAATCTAATCTATTGAATGGTCCCCGAGATGACGTTCACTTTGTGAGGTGCTGTGGAACACATCATGAAGGTAGATACAAAATGCTGGAGTAACAGGCAGCATCTCTAGATAGAAGGAATTTTTTATTTCAAAATAGACTTTCTTCAGGTAATAAATATATACAATACATGAACCGTGCGAAACATTCATCTGACATTCTCGGAGGCTATACAAATTGTTCAATACAGTCTATAGACATTTCTCAAATTTCACAAATCTGTCCCCCACCCGTGCCACTCATCTGTCCCCCACCCGGGCCCCCTGGCGTGGGATACCTTCCCTTATTTTGAGGGGCGTCTCCACCATACCGTGCCCCCCATGTTCAGCAGCGGAAGGACCCTAGACTGTGGCCCTCCCCCACCGAGCCTTGGCGTTGGATGCACCGAGCTTCAGTGCGTCCCTCAGCACGTACTCCTGCAGTCTGCAGCGGGCCAGTCGGCAACATTCCCTGACGGACATCTCACTCTGCTGGGTGGTGAACAACGCTCGGGCAGACAAAAGAACGTCTCTAGATAGAAGGAATGGATGACGTTTCGGGTCGAGACCCTTCTTCAGACTGAGAGCCGGGAAGTGGGAGACTAGAGATATGAGTACTAGGGGAGGGGGGGATGGGACAACAGATCAAAGCAGACGTGTTAAAGAAGGAACTGCAGATGCTGGAAAATCGAAGGTACACAAAAATGCTGGAGAAACTCAGCGGGTGCAGCAGCATCTATGGAGCGAAGGAAATAGGTAACGTTTCGGGCCGAAACCCTTCTTCAGACTGATAGGGGGTGGGGAGAAGAAAGGAAAAAAGGAAAAAGGCGGAGGAGGAGCCGAGGGCTGGGGGAGGGGAGGAGACAGCCAGATGGTTGATGAAGGGGAGGGGACAGCAAGGGCTAGCAGAATTGGGAGAATTCAATGTTCAGGCCACCAGGATGTAGACTGCCCAAGCGGAATATGAGGTGCATTTCCTCCAATTTACGGTGTTGCTCGCTGTGGCCATGGAGGAGACCCAGGACAGAGAGGTCAGATACGGAATGGGAGGGGGAGTTGAAGTGCTGAGCCACCGGTAATTCAGGTTCGATGATCTATGAAATGTAGAATGGTCTATTGTTAGCTGAGGGGAAGGTGACAACGAGGCATACAATCAGTACAATTAATCAGGAGGACAGTGAAACTAGTCAGAGAACTAGGGTGGGGGAGGAATGGAGAGTGGGAAAGCAAGGGTTACTTGAAGTTGGAGAAATCAATGCTCATACTGCTGGATTTGGAGTCGCCCGAGCGAAACATGAGGTGCTGTTCCTACAATTTGTGTTGTGCCTCACTCAGACAGTGGAGGAGGCCCAGGACAGAAAGGTCAGTGTGGGAATGGGAGGGGGAATTAAAGTGTTTAGCAGCCAGGAGATCATGTAGGCCTAGGCGGATAGAGTGGAGGAATACAGCATGTTGGAGATGTATATGCCAAGCGACATCTCCGGTGATGGGCTGATCACTGGCTCAGCCATCAGTCTCGACCTGGTGTTCCATCTCAGTAACCAAGTTAATATTCCATCTGCTCAGCAACAGATAAATTGCACTCCAGAAATGCATGCACAGAATCCTAACGGTGAGCTCGGTTCTGCAGCTCGGCTTAAAAAAGGATAATGTTTTTACTAGGGAGAAAAATACATATTTTCTCATCCTTTAGTTGTCATTGATCACCTTAATGAGCATCGAGTCTACGTTAGAATAGAACAAGACAAGAATGAATTGGAACTAGAAGCTGGTATATTAGCTGATTTATCGGTTGTGACAAAAAGATTGGTCCGGACTGTATTCTTGTGATGAAAGAAAAGGGAAAATTGGTATTTTCTTCCCAGGTTAATGGGAGATAAATTCAATATTGCTGCAATGTCCAGGCAGCTCACCAATAAACATTTGAGAAAGCTATGGCTTAAATGTTACTGAAATGCTTTGGATACTCGCCTCAAATTGAACAGGAATCTTAAATTGGTTAGATTACCGCAATAAGATCCTAGAGTTAAATAGTTGCCAGTTAGTGAAAGGGCTTCAATAAATGTGGGCCTGTAAACATCTGGTTTCAAAGCCCATGGCTTCAATTACACACAGTGCTAATCGCACCAGTCACTGCTGAGTCGGTGTTGCAGATTGAACGTCATTAGTGCAGTTTATCAGTTACTTGGGTAGAGGCCTGGGTGATCTGGGCATGGTGGAGACAGAGTTGAGTCGGACTTTTACTAGGCGGCAGGGTGGCAGCTGCCTTGCAGCGCCAAAGACACAGTTTCGATCCTGACTACGGGTGCAGCCTTTAAAGAATTTGTACGTTCTCCTTGTGACCCCGTGGATTCGTGAGGCGCAAGGTGCAGGTCATCCTGAAAAACCTCGGGCATCCCCTCCATGTAATTCTGGAGAGTCAAAAGAGCACTCGGAACAACAACCGGCTCCTCTCCCTGCGCTGTAGAACGGAGCGGTTCAGGAGATCCTTCACCCCTGCAGCCATTAGATTTTATAATTCAGACCGCTAGGCTGTAGGGGGATGCATTTTTGCATTACATTTTTTTTTTAAATTGTTAATTATTAGTCTTTTTAAGTATTTATTGCTCCCAGGTAGTGTCCACATGGTATTTTATGTATTTTCTGTCTGCGTTCGTTTTTAATGTGTGGGTTTGTTGGTTGGGGGCTTCTGGACATCTGAATTTCCCGGAAGGGATCAATAAAGTATTTATTATTATTATTATTATTATTATTATTATTATTATTTTCTCCGGAATTTGTACATTCTCCCTGGTTTCCTCCCACACTCCAAAGACATACAGGTTCATATCTCACCTAGTCCTCACCTTTCACCCCACCAGAACAAAGGCAGAGTCCCCCTAGTCCTCACCTTTCACCCCACCAGCCGTCACATACAACAAGTGATCCTCCGTCAGTTTCGCCACCTCCAACGTGACCCCACCACTCGCCACATCTTCCCATCTCCCCCTATGTCTGCCTTCCGCAAAGACCGCTCCCTCCGTAACTCCCTTGTCAATTCCTCCCTTCCCTCCCATACCACCCCCTCCCCCGGTACTTTCCCTTGCAACCGCAAGAGATGCAACACTTGTCCCTTCACTTCCCCCCTCCACTCCATTCAAGGACCCAAGCAGTCGTTCCAGGTGCGACAGAGGTTCACCTGCATCTCCTCCAACCTCATCTATTGCATTCGCTGCTCTAGATGCCAGCTGATCTACATCGGTGAGACCAAGCGGAGGCTTGGCGATCGTTTCGCCGAACACCTCCGGTCGGTCCGCAATAACCAACCTGAACTCCCGGTGGCTCAGCACTTCAACTCCCCCTCCCATTCCGTATCTGACCTCTCTGTCCTGGGTCTCCTCCATGGCCACAGCGAGCAACACCGTAAATTGGAGGAAATGCACCTCATATTCCGCTTGGGCAGTCTACATCCTGGTGGCCTGAACGTTGAATTCTCCCAATTCTGCTAGCCCTGGCTGTCCCCTCCCCTTCATCAGCCATCTGGTTGTCTCCTCCCCTCCCCCAGCCCTCGGGCTCCTCCTCCGCCTTTTCCTTTTTTCCTTTCTTCTCCCCACCCCCTATCAGTCTGAAGAAGGGTTTCGGCCCGAAACGTTACCTATTTCCTTCGCTCCATAGATGCTGCTGCACCCGCTGAGTTTCTCCAGCATTTTTGTGTACCTTCAGGTTCATAGGTTAATTGGCTTGGTTTAATTTGTAAAGTGTCCCTAGTGTGTGTGGGATAGTGTGGGTGTGCGGGGATTGCTGGTCGGCGCGGACTTGATGGGCCGAAGGGCCTGTTTCCGCGATGAATCTCTAAACTGAACTAGTCATGGACCTGAATTGTAGTCAGTGCCCCTGGATAGATAGGGGGTGAAAAGCCAGCAGGGTTTGATGGTTAAAGGGGGTCGAGGTTAAGTTTGGAGTGCGACTAATTCAGGAGTCAAGCAGGACTTTGGAGAGAAGTGGTTGGCAGATGTTGGGAAGAAGAGTCGAGTGGCAGATCAGTAATGGGGTTTTATTTCAGCCTTTGGGAGAGATACCACAGACTTTTTAATTCTCCAATATTACTATTCATAAAATTCACAAATATATGATAAAGTACAATCATCTTCCATCATTCTCAGTTGAAGGTATCATTCCCTATGCATTACTTCAGTATTATTCATTTATGATTTATTTTTTGTGTGTTGCCTGTGATTGCTAGACCCAAAATGCTGGAGTAACTCAGTGGGACAGGCAGCATCTCTGGATAGAAGGAATGGGTGACGTTTCGGGTCGAGACCCTTCTGCAGATGCAAGCCAGATTTTCATTGAATCTTGCCTCATTGTACGTGTATATGACACTTAACTTATGAGAGACACAAAATGCTGGGGTAACTCAGCGGTCCAGGCAGCATCTCTGAAGAACATGCATAGGTGACTTTTTGGGTTGGGACCCTTTCTTCAAACTGATTGATGAGAGGAAGGGAATAAAAGCGGCAACCCAGGCAAGGCATCGCGCGCTCCGCTGCGCGATAGCGCTCCAGCGCTGTGCCGCCACCGGAGCTGAAGGTGCTGGGCAGTCCCCGCCAGGAAAACGCCGCTCCACGCCGCTCCACGCCCGCTGGTAGGCCGCAAGAACGGGTCGACGGGGCAGCCCGGAGAAAAAGCTGCCTCACCGACCAGGTAGGGACCTAGAGATAGTTTCCCCCTTACCCCCCCCACATTAAAAGTCAAAATTCCCCTAGACATAGACAAGAAAAAAAACTAAAAACTAAATAAAAAAGTGAATTTAACGGACGGCTGCTGGTTAGCAGCCGTTCCCCAAGATAGCTCCTCCTCCACAATGAACTCGTACCACGGGACAGGGCTTTCAGCGTGTGGCTCTGCTCTTTGGAATGTGCCAACCTACAATATTTGTTCATGGTCAATTCCTGTCTGTACGGAGTTTGTACCTTCTCCCTGTAACCACATGGGTTTCCTCTGGGTGTTCCAGTTTTCTCCCACATCTCAAAGACCTGGCGGTTTATAGTTAATTGGTTTCTGTAAATTGTCCCTAGTGTGTAGGATAGAACTGGTGTACGGATGAACTTTGGTCGGTGTGGACTCAGTGGGCCGAAGGGCCCATTTCCACACTGTATTTCTAAATTAAATGAAACGAAACAAAGTCTACACCTATGACAGGATCTAGGATAGCAGTAAGGTTATTCTGCCCCCCCAAAAAAGTTTCCTGATTAATATTTATCACTCAACCAAAAAAGAACACAAAAATAGATCCTCTGGTCATGATTGTGTTGTTGTGTGTGTGAGCTTGCTGAAATACGACCATTGCTGTACTTCAGAAACAGTGTACAGGCTTCAGTCTTTTGTAAGACGTTATGAGTCTGTGAGGTGTTATATAAATCGAAACCATCCATCTTATCCTCTCAACTCGTTTCATTGTTTTTAAGACCGACATCAGTTCACGTCTCAGCCTTTTCTTCGGCATATTCAATTCTGACTGAAAGATGTGAACTCTCATTTGAAGTACCACGCTCGTAATTTTTTTTTTTTGCACCAGTGGCTTGCTATTAAATATTTTAGGTGACAATAGACAGGAGAACAAGAGTGGGCTTTGTGCTGCATTTGAAAAGGTAGACTTTCATCTACTCTTCCAGACTGTCCATTAGCTGCAGCAGGGCTTCCTGTTTACGCTTCAGTGCATCTAATTAATGGTTGGTTTACAACAAATGTTAATTAGCTTTGGATGTGAGGTGTTTACATTCATTCTGCACATTTCCCAGAAGTGGAATGAATGTTTTTCTAAAGTCAATTCTGAAGCTTTATTGAACTATAATACGTTGTAGCCAGAATTAGGGCAAAGGCCCCCTTGGTACAGTTTATCACAACCCTTGGGCCTTGTCCTCTGGGCATAATTACTCAATTATGGCATAATTCAACAATTGGGCATAATTACTCATACAACAGGACAAATTTAGTTTTGTCTGAAGAAGCGTCTCGACCCGAAATGTCATCCACTCCATCTCTCCAGAGATGCTGCCTGTTCCGCTGAGTTACTCCAGCTTTTTGTGTCTATCTTAAACTTAGTTTAGTTTAGTTTAGAGAAGCAGCGCGGAAACAGGTCCTTCGGCCCACCGAGTCCACACCGACCAGTGATCCCCGCACATTAACCCTATCCGACACACGCTAGGGAGAATTTACATTTATATCGAGCCAATTCACCTACAAACCTGTACACCTTTGGCGTGTGGGAGGAAACTGAAGATCTCGGAGAAAACCCACGCAGGTCACGGGGAGATGACAATGGGCAGATCTGCCCTGGCCCTCTGAAAAATCGTGTTCACTTAACTGGCTTGATGGTTTGGGCCATGGTCTTTTACATTCACTTGGGAGAGTAGATTTTAAAATGATCCATGTGTAGGAAGGAACTGCAGATGCTGATTTAAACCAAAGATGGACACAAAAAGCTGGAGTTACTCAACGGGTCATACAGGATGCTGCCTGACCCGCTGAGTTACTCTAACCTGTTGTGTCTGTCTCTAAAAATTGTCCATGTTTGTTCCACTAAGGTAGTTGAGTGCAGTTAACAATTCCCCTGCTGAAAATATGAATCCCCATTACTTTTTCAACAAGGAACTTGTCCCCTTATAGTCATTTTGAATGCTGATTTTGGCAACGCTCGGCACCATATCACTACACACACCTAATGTGTGCCAAAATGAACTGTGTTAGTCATCATTATATCTGTCTTTTCCAATGTTATTTTTTTAGATATATGGAAAATCATCTCCATAATGTCGAGAGTCATAGTCATAGAGTGATACAGTGCGGAAACAGGCCCTTCGGACCAACTCGCCCACACTGGCCAACAATGTCTACCTACTACCTACTCTAGTCCTACTTGCCTGCGCTTGGACCATACCCCTCCAAACCTGTCCTATCCATGTACCTGTCCAACTGTTTCTTAAACGATGGTATAGTCCCAGCCTCAACTACCTCCTCTGGCAGCTTGTTCCATACACCCACCACCTTCTGTATGAAAAAATTACCCCTCGGATTCCTATTAAATCTTTTCCCCTTCACCTTGAACCTATGTCCTCTGGTCCTCGATTCCCCTACTCTGGGTAAAAGACTGTGGACCTACCCGATCTATTCCTCTCATGATTTTGTACACCTCTATAAGATCTCTCCTCATCCTCCTACGCTCCATGGAATAGAGACCCAGCCTACTCAACCTCTCCCGATAGCTCACACCCTCTAGTCCTGGCAACATCCTCGTAAATCTTTTCTGAACCCTTTCCAGCTTGACAATATCTTTCCTACAACATGGTGCCCAGAACTGAACACAATATTCTAAATGCGGTCTCACCAACGTCTTATTATTATTATCTGTGGGTTGATCAGCCAAGAATGAGCAATAAATGAAAAAAAAAGAGCAGTTCTTTTGAATTAGATGTGCTTCAAAGCCCTTTAAAAGTAGCACATACTGCTCAATCATACCAGCTTCAAATGTTCCATGTATTCCTTTTATTACAGATCTTGAGGAACAATATTCTTTTCTACTTTTAGGGTCATTAGTAATGTGGGCTCCTTAAATATGTGTTGAAAGAACAATGCCTGAGAAAAGAGTTTTACATGAGGTAAGTTACATAACTGATTCAGCTGTTGTATAAAGTAATGAACTCTTTTTATTTTTGGTGTAACATCCTTTTTAATATCAAAATATCATTATTTGATGTTTAAAGCCTAACAGCCGACATTAATTAGGTTTAATATAAACTGTCGTATCCATAGATTTCTTCATAATGACAAAGGCTTCTGTTGCTGCACTGCCTTTCATTATTTCGGGGACTCTCAGGCAATGAAATGCATTTAAAAAATGAATTAATCTCTACTAATAAAGGAAGTACAGCACTGAGATTGTGTAGGACAAGCTTCCACAGACAGCGAAGTCATAAAGACTGATTCCTGGGATGACCAGACTGATTCCTGGGATGGCAGGACTTTCATATGAAGAAAGACTGGATAGACTCGGCTTGTACTCGCTAGAATTTAGAAGATTGAGGGGGGATCTTATAGAAACTTACAAAATTCTTAAGGGGTTGGACAGGCTAGATGCAGGAAGATTGTTCCCGATGTTGGGGAAGTCCAGAACAAGGGGTCACAGTTTAAGGATAAGGGGGAAGTCTTTTAGGACCGAGATGAAAAAAAAAAATTTCACACAGAGAGTGGTGAATCTGTGGAATTCTCTGCCACAGAAAGTAGTTGAGGCCAGTTCATTGGCTATATTTAAGAGAGAATTAGATGTGGCCCTTGTGGTTAGAAGGGTCAGAGGGTATGGAGAGAAGGCAGGTATAGGATATTGAGTTGGATGATCAGCCATGATCATATTGAATGACGGTGCAGGCTCGAAGGGCCGAATGGCCTACTCCTGCACCTATTTTCTATGTTTCTATATAACATTGGGAGCAAAAATTCTTAAATTATTAGTTGGACAATTTTGCTCTTCACCCTATCATAGACATTCCTTCTTCTTTCCACTCATTCTCTTCTATGTACCTTAAAACGTTCTTGTTTTCTGATTTTTCCGGTACCGATGAAGGTCCCTGATCTGAAATGTTGACATTGTTTCTCTCCCCGAGGGACTCTTTAGATACAGGTTTAGGTTTATTATTGTCATGTGTACCGAGGTACAGTGATAAGCCTTTGTTTGTGAGCTGTCTAATCAAAACAGATAATAATACATGACTGCAATCTGGGGATGGCAAGGTGGCGCAGCGGTAGAGTTGCTGCTTTACAGCGCAAGAGAGCCGGGTTCGATCCTGGCTATGGGTGCTTATCCGTACGGAGTTTGTACGTCCTCCCCGGTTTCCTCACACACTCCAAAGACATACAGTTTTGTAGACAAAAAAGCTGGCGAAACTCAGCCGGTGCGGCAGCATCTATGGAGTGAAGGAGTAGGTGACGTTTCAGGTCGAAACCCTTCTTCTCGACCCGAAACATCGCTTATTTCCTTCGCTCCATAGATGCTGCCTCACCCGCTGAGTTTCTCCAGCTTTTTTGTCCACCTAGTTTTGTAGGCTAATTTTGTATCTCTGCCCATTAAGGAAAGGCGAATGAAGGGCTGTCCCAAATATCTCATCACTCTCGACCATTGGTTTGGACAGTACTTTTCCATCAAGAAAGCAAGGATATTTAGATTGAAAACCAAGAGCACGTTTTTTTTCCCCTTGTGACTGATTGAATGACAGGTGGAAAATAACTGCAATTCATCTGCAAACAGTCAGAGCCCTTATGTAATTTTTCTGACCAGCGTGAACTGCACGGAGTGAATGTGAGTTTCAGCATGACTTCATTGTGATGCTGAAAGTGAGATTGTTAAATTTCAATTGATCTCGCCAAACCGAAATGACGGAACAGTTAAACGAATTCCAGTGTTTTTGGCGTAAGAAAGTATGCGGACTGCTACAGCATTGCATTATTAAGGACTTTCATCCATTTTTTCCTTTCTACTTGGAGTCATGCCATTGATGTTTGTGGGTGGTGTGTGGGCAGTTTGCTTCTTCTGTCCTTACAGCAATATTTTATCGAATATATATATTTTTTAAAGTCTAACCTTTTAGTTTCTCAGCTACTGAGGAATTTGATTTGACTCATCCCAGCTCCTACAACATCTATGTACACTATGGAGCCCCGCATAGGCATTAGAGGATTTTTCTTTATTTATGTAAAAGATCCAGAGGCTGAATTAAGCGTTAGAGTTGACGTGACCATTTTCCAAGTTGAACGTTTCTCCAGTGTCTCAGAGTACCGGTTGCCAAAACCTAAAACAGACTTCCATTGCGCCCATTTTATGCAAACAACTTTGAACCCATCGATCTTTGCATTGAATGGGTCGGAACAACCTTTTCCTGGGTGGCACAGTGACGCAGCTGGTAGAGCTGCTGCCTCATGGCCTCAAGTTCAAGAGAGTTTATTGTCATGTGTCCCTGATAGGACAATGAAATTGTCATGAAGGCAGGGGCTCCAAGGAAGTTTGGCTCCCAAATCAACCGTTTGGAAAATATCGCACCAAATGTTAAAAAATATATACAGTATTAAATTGATATTGTATTAATGTGTGTGGGTCTGGCACAGTGGTGCAGCAGGTGGAGCTGCTGTCGCACAGCGCCAGAGACCCAATTTCAATCCTGACCTTGTGTGCTGTCTGTGTGGAGTTTGCACCTTCTCCCTGTGACCGTGTGGGTTTCCTCCGCGGTGCTCCGGTGGCCTCCCACATCCCAAAGATGTTGAGCTTTGCAGGTTAGTTTAGTTTACTTTAGTGTCATGTGTACTGAGGTACAGTGAAAAGCTTTTTTGTCGCGTGCTATCCAGTCAGCGGAAAGACTCCACATGATTACAATCAAGCTATCCCCAGTGTACAGATACAGGAGAAAGGGACTATGTTTAGAGCAAGATAAAGTCCAGATATTCAGATTAAAGATAGTCCAAGGGTTAATGGCCTCTAATCTGTGGGGAGTGAGTGTGAAAGAGGAATAACATAGCAATAGTGTGAATGGGTAATTGATGGTCAGCATGGAATATGTGGGCTGAAGGGACTGTTTCCACGCTGTATCTTTCTATTCATTAAAGGGCCTGTCCCACTGTACGAGGTAATTCAAGAGTTCTCCCGAGTTTCCCCTGATTCAAACTCTGAGAATTACGGTAATAGCCGCTCGTAGGTACGCGGGGCTCTCGTGGACATTTTTCAACATGTTGAAAAATCTTCACGAGCTTACCGTGTTTCCGGAGTACCTGCCGTTAGCGTTACGAGCCGCTAGGGGACGTCCCGAGCTCCGACGTACCCGCTACGTACATTCTACATACTTACCACGAGTTAGATTTTTTTTAAAACTCGGGAGAGCTCTTGAATTACCTCGTACAGTGGGACAGGCCCTTAACAAAAACAAACAATGTTGGAACACCCCAGCAGATCAGGCGGCATCCAAGGAATGTGAAACAGGCCTGGATAGTGTGGATGTGGAGAGGATGTTTCTACTAGTAGGCGAGTCTTGGACCACAGGCCATGGCCTCAGATTAAGAGGACGCACCTGTAGAAAAAAGGTGAAGAGGAATTTCTTTAGTCAGAGGGTGGTGAATCTGTGGAATTCTTTGCCACAGATCGCTGTGAAGGCCAAGTTGATGGATATTTTTAAGGCAGAGATCGACAGATTCTGGATTAATACAGGTGTCAGGGGTTGCAGAATGGGGTTGAGAGGGAAAGATAAATCAGCCATGATTGAATGGTGGAGTATACTTGATGGGCTGAATGGCCTAATTCTGATCCTATAATCTATGAACATGTTTTGGGTCCAAGACCCTTGTTAACTATGTTTCCTTACCTACAGATGCTGCCTGGACTGCTGAATGTTTTTCATAATTTTTATTTTTTATTTTATGTCAAAAATGTTTGCATAGCTGACATAATTAATCTCGACAAGTGATTTATTCTCTGATGCTATGAATCACTTCTGATGCCATCCATTGTGCATAATTAAATTGAAAATACTACAGCTGATTTATTAAAAGCAATGGGTCTTATGCTAGGTTCAGGTTTATTGTTGTGAAGTGTACCGAGGTACAGTGGAAAGCTTTGTTTGCATGCTATCCATTCAGGTCAGAGAACACTACACGTAAATACACTCAAGTCAAACTCCAGTACAGTAGGTAGAGTAAAGGGGGAGATACAGAGTGCAGAATATAGTTCTCAGCATTGTAGCGCATCAGTTCCACAGACAGAGTCCAATGTCCGCAATGGGGTAGAGGCGAATCGGACAGCACCCATGATTATTGAAGGACTGTTCAGAAGCCTGAGAACACAGAGAAAGAAGCTGTTCCTGACTATGGGTGTGCACACTTTCAAGCTTCTGTATCTGTTGCCTGATGGGAGCAGGGATAGGAAGGACTAACCAGGGTGGGACAATTTTTTTGATTACGTTCAGTATTCAATAGTGCTTTATTTGTCTCATGTGCAACTGTGCAGTGAAATTCTTTGTGCATATCTTACACATGCGGGCGGCGCCATTTTTGGCGCCACTGTTCAAAGTTGGCCGCCCTTCCGAGGCAGCGTGAGGTACAGATGGAATGAATCGCGGAGAGTTTGGTCTGTGTGATGACCTGGGTTACGTCCACAACTCACTGCAATTTCTGGCGGTCTTGGCCAGAGCTGTTCCCAAACCAATCTGTGCTGCATCCTTACAGAATGTTTTCTGTGGTGCATCTGTGAGAAGGTGGAGCCAAGATCCAGAGACAATTACAAGTAATTCAAACGTCCCTTGCACCTTTTGATTTTAAAATTAATTGCTTGGAAGTTGGTCAAAGTGCAAGCTGATTAACAATATAGTGGCGGAGACAGGTTTATTGGGTCCCAGTTGAACAGGGCAGGGGACTAATGGTCTCCTTAATCAATGAACAAACTGCTGCAGGAACACAGAAAGTCAGTGGATCAGGATCCTCTGAATAATTGACGCAAAACCCGTGTACAATTGAACGTGTATCATATCTCTCACTCTATTTATCCAGCTAAGGAGATTAGTTTAACTTGGCAACATGTTCAGCTGGGACAATGTGGATCGAGGGGCTTATTCCTGCATGTACTGTTCTATCGAAGATAGACACGAAATGCTGGAGTAACTCAACGGGTCAGGCAGCATCTCTGGAGAAAAGGGAATAGCTTGATGTTTTGGGTCAAGACCCTTCGTCAGTACTGTTCTGTGTTCTAAATTTCCATCAGGTGAAATTACTGGAGCAACTCAGCGGGTCGTGCAGCATCTCTGGAGAACATCGATAGGTAACATTGGATACAGTTCCTTGTGTGTTCCCATCATATACCTCATCATCGTCCCTTAACATCAGCTACCAACCTTCTCAGCATCGTGCTCACATCCATCCATATACCAACTCACCATTGATAGACACAAAAAGCTGGAGTAAGAAAGCATGTGACTGAGTCTGTAGAAGGGTCTGGACCCAAAACGTCCCCTATTCCGTTTCTCCAGAGATCTGTCTGACCCGCTGTTACTCCAACTTTTTGTGTCTATCGTCGGTTTAAACCAGCATCTGCAGTTCCTTCCTACACATGCCAACTTACCATGCTCCCTCGCATTCATCTTCTTACCACATTGGGACTGGTTCGCTGGAGAATAAACGCTGATAATTAGAAAATAAATTGTTGTTGTTCATCAAGAGAAACCTGGCAATCTTTTGATGGCCCTCTGAATGAAACCTTGCAGAACTCAAAGTACATTGAGTTTTCGTACTTTTTAGAACAAAGATAACAGTAGATGATTCAATACAATGTCTATATCTACAATGGCAGTGTTTACTTCAATATTTTGAGTCTGATGGATTGTTCCATTGAATGACATATTTACAATGGGAGCCCACATTGTAAAGGGTGACAAGACACCCTTGAATGTTCAAACTCATTTGACAATAGACAATAGACAATAGGTGCAGGAGTAGGCCATTCGGCCCTTTGAGCCAGCACTGCCATTCAATGTGATCATGGCTGATCAGCCCCAATCAGTACCCCGTTCCTACCTTCTCCCCAAATCCCCTGACTCCACTATCTTTAAGAGCCCTATCTAGCTCTCTCTTGAAAGTATCTTGAAAGTGCTGGGGCAAAATAATCCACATAGATGGTTTAAAAGCTTCTGAAGATAAATAAAATTAGTGCTTTGGTCACTGACAACTTAGCTTCTCTGGGTACACAAATATCCCAGTTATTGATGTGTACGAAGGAACTGCAGATGCTGGTTTACACTGAAAATAGACACCGTGCAGGTGTCTGATGGGTGATGTTTCTGGTGGGAACTCTTTTTCAAAAGGTTCCGACCCGAAACGTCACCCATCCTTTTTCTCCAGAGATGCTGCCTGACCCGTTGAGTTACTCCAGCACTTTGTGTCTATTCCCAATTATTGATGGATGGAGCAAGTCTTCCCACATCTATGTTTGATTTGCTAAGTGACAAAATAAGTCTGGTCTGGAAGCTTCCTTGATCTGGGTCACATCAGCGCAACATAATTGAGCGTGTGTACGAGGCCTGGCTCGATGAAGGCCAATTGACTTAACTTATTGTCTTCAGTTTGGCTGATGCATTGAAGAAAGTCTCATGGTTATATCAATTTACTGTTCTGTTTATTTTAGTTTATTGCATCGAGGTACAGTGAACAGCTTTTTTTTTGCATGCTGTCCAGTCAGCAGAAAGGCAACACATGATTAGTCTGTGGAATTCTCTGCCTCAGAGGGCGGTGGAGGCAGGTTCTCTGGATGCTTTCAAGAGAGAGCTAGATAGGGGTCTTATAAATAGTGGAGTCAGGGGATATGGGGAGAAGGCAGGAACGGGGTACTGATTGGGGATGATCAGCCATGATCACCTTGAATGGCGGCGCTGGCTCGAAGGGCCGAATGGCCTACTCCTGCACCTATTGTCTATTGATTACAATCGAGCCATTTACAGTGTATCGATACATTATAAGGGAATTACGTTTAGTGCAAGGTGGAGCCAGCAAAGTCCGATCATGGATATCATAGTTAAAGTAAGAAATGTCGCTGTTGGAGTAGAGATTTAAGAGTGTGGAGCGATTGTAATATGAGATTGAAGATCTGCTTCTGTGACTAGCACTCAAATAGTCGCCTGGGATGGGCGCCATCTCGGAGTGTACAAATCATGTCTCTTGTGCAGTTCCTCTATTCCCTGCATACCCATGACTGTGTGGCCAAGTACAACATCAACTTCACCTTTAGTTTTGTCGATGATACCACTGTTGTCATCTTGGTTAATAATAAAGATGTAACCAAGTATAGGAACGAGATCAAAGACCTAGTGTCATGTGGTAAAGACAATAAAATAGTTCTTAAAGTTTGAAAGAGTTGGTTGTGGAACTAAGGAAGTGAGGGCGTGAACACAATCCTGTCTTTGTCAACTCAGCTGCTGCAGAGATGGTGGATAGCTTCATTCTAAAGGGCCTGTCCCACTTTCCCGAGTTGCTCACAAATTCTCTCGAGTTTTCCCCTTGATTCAAACTCGGAGATGCCAGCCCTAGGTACTCGGGGCTATTTTTTTTACTCGTGGACATTTTTCGTCATGCTGAAAAAACGTCCCGACTTACCTGATGCCCCGAGTACCTACGGCTGGCATAGCGAGCCGCTATGATATATCTATGGACTCCTACGGCCTCCTACAGACTCGCTACGGACATTCTCCGAGTTTGAATCAAGGGGAAAACTCGGGAGAATTCGTGAGTAACTCGGGAAAGTGGGACAGGCCCTTTAGGCATCTATATCACCAGCAACCTAACATGGTTCCTTTGATGTAGTGATCAAAAAAACGCATCAGCCATGAGCATCTTTGATTTCTTGGGCATCTGAGAAGTTTCATGTCCATGAGGATTCTCTTGAATGTCTCCAGATGTACTATAGAAAGTATTCTGAAGGGATACATCTGAGCCTGGTCTGGCAACTGCTCTGCAAGTCAAGATCAGAGAGTGGTGAATGCAGTTGAGTCCATCACGAACACATCATTTCCTTCCATCCAGTTCGTCTTCATGATGTGTTGCATCAAGAAGTAACCTCAAGGACACCTGCAACCCTGGCCATTCCCTGTTCTCTCTTCTACCTGGGAAAAGATACAGAAGCTTGAATACCTGGACCTCCATACTTAAGAACAACTTCTCCCCCACTGCTATCTGATTTTAGTCTAGTTTAGAGATACAAACAGGCCCTTCGGCCCACTGAATCCACGCTGACCAGCGCTCACCTGCACGCTAGTTCTATCCTAAATTTACAGAAGCAAATTAACCTGCAGACCTGATGTCGTTGGAATGTGGGAGGAAACCGGAGCACCCAGAGAAAACCCACGTGGTCACAGGGAGAACGTTCAAACTCTGTACAGACAGCACCCGTAGTCAGGTTTGAACCCAGGACTCTGGCATGGTAAGGCTGCACCTCTACCATGCGCCACTGTGCTGCATAACATCTGAACAAATCACCTCTTTCACATTGCCATCCAGGGGGTTCTACCATGTACCAGTCACCAGGTTAATTCCCGGGATGGCGGGACTAACATATGATGAAATAATGGGCTTGTATTCACTGGAATTTAGAAGGATGAGAGGATATCTTATAGAAACATATAACATTCTTAAGGGATTGGACAGGCTAGATGCAGGAAAAATGTTCCCCATTTTGGGGGAGTCCAGAACCAGGCGTCACAGTTTAAGAATAAGGGGTAGGACTGAGATGAGGAAAAACATTTTCAGCCAGAGAGCCATGATCAACCTTGACTTTACTTCGGAGTCACGTGAGTGACTACGTGAAGACCCCGCCAGCACGCATGCGCGACATATATCGTCTATCGCATTGCGCAAACGACAGGCTGGGGGGGGGGGGGGGGGGAGCGCTGCTCCCTGAAGGTAAGTTTTAAACTTATCCTGGTTGTGTTTTGCAGGAATCTCTGTAGCCTTACAGAGGTCCTGCTTTATTTGGGCGAAGTCTGCCGGGCCGCCGGAGATCCTTATGGACCGCGAGGAACCCCAGTCGCTGACCACAGGGTCGGGGAAACCCGGTCAAGACCTCGGGGAAACCTGCCCACGTGTCGCGGGGAAACCCGCTACGGAGACCGCGATGCGGGTAGAGGGCGGCGGTTCAGTTCGCCTTTTTCGAGTCGCTGGCGGTGGAGCCAGCGGCTTCAGACTGGTGGCAACCCACTGGAGGGTAAGCCACTATTTTTTCCAGGGACCGCCACGGGGACATGGACCTCGCGGGGATTCCCTTCTACAATGACTGCAGGGGGAACCCCGGCTGCAAGAACCACGGGGATACCAGGCTCGGTGCAAAACCCGACATGGATTCGCGGGAAACCCCTTCTACAAGGACTGCAGAGGGAATGCCGGCTGCGAGAACTATGGGGGAAAACCCGAAATGGGCTTTGCGGGGAATCCCTTCTACAGGGGCCGCAGGGAACCCGCTACGGAGACCGCAGACTGCAGGTAGCGGGCAGCGGTCGAATCCGCTTTTTCCAGATAACAAGACCTGCAGGCAAGTTCTTTACTCTGGGGTCGTATGTTGTTCCATTTCTGTGTTACAGGGAAGGAACTATGGACAAGTCGGTAACGAAGTCCAAACGGGCTGCATCCAGACTGGCTGGACCGCGGAAGTACGGGCAGTCAGCAGCGGTCGACTGCATCTGGATCGCAATCTATGCGGTCAGCAGTCTCCGTCCCGGCACCTGTACAGTCTGAATCAACACTACAGACTGGCGGAAAGACCAAGCAGAGGACGGACAGGCCATAGACTCGGATGAGTCGGGCCGTGAAGAATCACCGCCGGCAGGCAGCGACCGAGATCGCATATCCCGCATGGGCGGTTGATGGAGCAGATGCTCCAATGTGACGTGCTCCAGGATATGGAGCCTTGTCACCATGGGCCTCCTAGGACGGCCATGGCAGCACCTCGTTGAGGGCTGCATAATGCATCTCCCTCGACAGAGGGGAGCATTAGGAGTCACTTTAGGGCTGACTCTGAAGACATGGGGTTGGCTGAAGATGCCACAAGTCTACTATGCACCCACCAGCAGACACCGAAGCTGGTGAAAGCCGAAGGCCGTACGATCAGAACAGAGGTCTTTTTTAGACCGCGGCCCAGAACGGCCTTCGTGGAAGATGTGCCAACCCCGCAAGAGTGTGGAAGGCATGTCAGGCAGCAGCTCCTGGTTCAGGGTTGCAAATTTCCTTCCACTCAAATGAGCCGGAGTGGTAGAGGGTGCTACTGAAGTGCACATATGCCTGAAGCGACACCTGTTTCAGGGTTGCAATTCCTCCCACTCGATAAAACAGATGGATGCAGATGGTGCTTACCTAAGGCAGCTCCTGACTCAGGTTGCATAAGTCCTACCATTCGGATGTATGAAGGATGAAGCTGATTGAAGGATGAAGCTGGTTGAGGCAGCTCCTGGGCAGGTTGCATAAGTCCTCCCATTTGGAGTATGAAGGAGAAGCTTCCGATTACGGATACTAGTTGGTAATATTTACACTTGGGGTTTACAGATCAGATTAGTTTATACTGCACAGCATTCAAGCACCAGAGTTCTCGAAAACATGGTTGGCGTTGCGTTTTTAGGCAGAATCGCAATTGGGGTATGAGGCCCGTTCATTGTTAACAGGTACAACTCGCTTGTGCAGTATAGACATTTCTGAATAGGGAACTTCGTGACTGTTAACTACCATGGGATCAGTTTCCATTCACAAGGCACCAGAGGTATTTCAAAATTTAGCTGGATTTGTGTTCTCATCCATCCAGTTAAATTTAAGTTAAATTTACGTTGATACCAACTGAAATAGCCTGGGACTCTGCCCTGAGGCAAGAGATTGGAATCAATTCTCAAGTACCATTGTTACCAGACCTTTCCTATTCCCGGCTGAAACTATCAAAGTCACCATGATGGACGAATAGTATTCAGCATTGCTCCATTAACTTTTCATCAATTATCTTCAGTTAATTACAAACTGATGCTATTGCTCAAAGATGGAAAATTACTAATATCAGCTCTAAATTACGGAGACGGATGGGATTTGCATGAGTTACCAAATGTTCAGTTATATGGTATCAACTACTTACAGACAACAGGTGCATTCTGTGGATTAAGGGGTGCATGCTTAAGTCTAAGTTGATTCACTTTGGTGGAGGTATATGTTGGTCACATGGGTATAATCAGTCAAAGTATCCGGTGATAAATTACCTAACCTCATCTAGCACTGGTATATCATCAATTGTCAATACAGAATTAATGTTGGATCGCTAAGTGTTTAATGACATTGTGGCTCGATGAAACGCTGAAGATCGAAATGTCTGCATCCAGGCTCAATCACCAGTTGCTATATATGTGGCATATCAATGGCGATGGATGTATTCTCGCTACACTGGGGAGGAATGTCTTCCTCCATTTTGCCTCACCAGACGGGTCTTGCAAATTCAGCAAGCTCCCGCTTCAGGTATTTTCCTAGTGCCTGCCTGGCTTCTACAGCCATGGTTCCCGCTGATGTGGGGAATGATGACAGAACCTTATATGGTTAATTCTGGACATAAAATTTGCTGGTTTTACCGTGACTCGGGGAACCATCCTTTGCATGATATAACCAATGCTTTGATTACAGACTCTGCGAAGGCCATTCCTGCAGCTCAGGTTGTCAAACCATACCTTGGACGTGCTCACTGCAGATGCAGGGATAGCACCAAACAGTAGTATCTCATAAGGAGATGGGAGGTATTTGTTTTGTGTTATATTACATTCAGCTCGATACGGATGACTGACGGCTTGAAGGTCAGTTTTGTATGGGGTTGACAATTATCAAGTTAAAGTGCTATTTACTGTGCCTAAAGTGCCTTCTCATCATGCTGGCTGCGGGGAACAGAATCCACTCTGTTGGGTCTCACCCTCTGGGATTCAGGTAATGAAGGGTATCTTCAACTCTAAACCTCCCAGGCCTGGGTACGCAGAGATATAGGATGTTAACATTGTGCCACGTTGTTCGTCGGTGGTCTCCAGCTACATCCCTGTCCTTGGTCAAACTCGCCTACAAGTGGTTATGCCCATGGCACTGAGTTCAGCACAACGGTTCCAGACATGGCATTAGCAGTGACTGGACACGATGATAATATCTGCGGGCTAAATAACATTATGTTTATGACTTAGTCAAGCAGAATAGACCAGGGGCATCAGGTCTAACTAGATTGTTCATATATCTCATGGACCTTTGGTTGTGTGTAGTCACACATCTACACCAGAATGTAGGTCACTAGAGCATTAAAGACTCTGAACTAGCAATATTGTTAGTTACATTAGCCTTGTAAGAAGGGATCACTACAGACCATCTCCAGGTGGTTTTAAAGGGGCTGGCTTATACAGGAGTGAACACTAATATTCAAGTCTCACTCCACCAGGGCTGCAACTACCACAGCAGCAGGGTATGGACATTAGGGGGACCACATCCTAGCGACTGCAGGGTGGTCAAACTAACAATCTTTCCAATCATTTATAACTACCCATTACCAGATTGGTGGTAGTTGCCAACTCTACGCTAGTTCTGTTTCATAGTTCCCTCTCGGTTGAGTGAGGTTACTATTATCATTGTTTGTTCATTAAAAGCATCAACATGTCTATATCTAAGTTATGTCTGAATGCATTATTAATGATCACTCATCAGTAGTCAACTGATGCAGTGTGTGAAGCATGGACTCGTTTCCACGGCATGAAATCACAGATCTTTAAAATCTTCACATAGTCACTCACGGGACTCCGAAGTAAAATAGTAAGATTAAACGAGAACTTACCAGTTTGAAGTTTGATCTTTATTTTATGAGGAGTTACGTCGAGGGATTACGTGCCCTCCACGCCCACCCTCTTGTAAAGGTCAACTGGTATCCTAGTTCTTCTTATCTTACTATGTTTATTTCATTACTATTACTGTGATTCCACACCGTTGCTTTGAAGAATGTCGCGCATGCGTGCTGGCGGGGTCTTCACGTAATCCCTCGACGTAACTCCTCATAAAATAAAGATCAAACTTCAAACTGGTAAGTTCTCGTTTAATCTTACTATCATATTGAATGGCGGCTCGGCTGACTCAAAAGTCTGAATGGCCTATTCCAGCACCTATTTTCCATGTTTCTATGTTTCTACTTACTACAAACTCGACCTCAGTCAGTTATTCTGTTACTGCACTCTATTTTTATTTATTTTTGCACTACTTCAGATTACACAGCACCATTTGCACCATTCTGCTGTTTTCCACTCGTTGTTGGATTAAATTGTTGTATCTATCATTACCATGTCCACTGTTTACTCAGCTCCATGTGAACAAAAGGAATCTCATTGCACCTGATGTATGTGACAATAAACTAATCTATCTGCCAGCCATTCTCCAGCTGTGGACCAGCAGTTTGTGCTCTGTAGACAGTATGGTTTATTTACAAAGCTGCCCCTTTAATTTCAAAACTGATTACTGTTTGTAGTTTACATTAGAACCTTTTTTTTTGTCTTGGAGACTGGTTCTTGCTTGTATTATTGCTCGCTATCCATGTACTCCTGAATCTCTCCTGAATAAACTTGAACAACATGCTGATAAATTATTGTACAAATACACCTTTCGTGTAAAAAGTTTGAACTTCCCTTTTGTTCCTAATTTTATAGATACACAGACTGTCAAATGTTATTGTACCAGCCTCAACCATTTCCTCTGGTCACTCGTCCCACACTCTGTGTGAAAAATTGAGACACAAGGAACTGCAAATGCCGCACTCTTTAGCAAAACACAAAGTGATGAAGAAACTTCATTCTGAGGAAAGGTCTTGACCAGTAATGTGGCCCCCTTCCCTCCATAGATGATGCCTGATGGACTTGTTCAGAACTTTGTGTTTTCAGGGCTGCCAACATTGGGTGAGAGTTGGGAGTGAGAAATTGCGAGAGACCAAGCCCGAGGGGGCATAGCGACCAAGGGGGGGGGGGCCCTCTCCCCCCCCCCTCCAGTTGGTACAGAGCTTTTGCATTTTTCATCTTGAAATTGTGCAATCTGGTGCATACTGTAGCGAGTCTTTTAACTTACACTTGATTGCAATATTTATGCTTTAAATTGGATTAGCTATGAATAAGGTTAGGCTAAATTACATTCCTAATTACATTCCACAGTAGAGCCAGGCTCTGATCGACAGGTGCAGCACATGAATGATCTTAGTATATTCATGGTACACAAAAATGCTGGAGAAGCTCAGCGGGTGCAGCAGCATCTATGGAGCAAAGGAGATAGGCAACGTTTCGGGCTGAAACCCTTCTTCAGACTGTATATTCATGTATGGAAATCAGATTATAATCAAACACTTGGCCCATGTTGGCCAACCTGGATCTCACTGCACACTTGGTACTACTCCTGACCCTGACTCAAGTTGCATACCTTCTCTCATTCCTGACCCTGAGCAGCCTGGTCCATGCCGGTCACCAGGGCGAATTAGACACAGAGACTCTCACGGCAGCGACGCAAAGCTTCCGACGCCTCCGACGCCCCGGGACTCTTGCACTGAGGCTGCTCCATGGCCGGAGCTGCAGCGAGTGACTCGCCTGTCCGGCAAACACTCGCCAGCCCGGCAAACACTCACCAGCCCCGGTTACCCGTCCGCATCTGTCCCCGCCGCTGCTTCTGCTTCCAACCCTCCCTGAGCCCTGGCTCTCCAACACCCGCGGCATATGCAGTTGATATGAGTTCTGAAATTTTCGTTGATCACAGAATTTCTCACGACAGAGCGTGAGAAATTTGTAATCAGTGTGAGAATTTGGCGAAATGCGTGATTCTCACGCTCAATGCATGAGAGTTGGCAGCCCTGTGTTTTACTCTAGATGAAAATGTTGCCCCTAGCTTCCTACTAAATCTTTCCCCTCTCATCTTAAACCCATGCCCTTTAGTTTTTGATTCCCCAACACTGGAAAAAAGACTTTGGGCATTTGTTCTGTTCCCTTGTTCTACTCTAGCTTCTGGGAGACGGTACAAGCATTTGAACACCTGGACATCCAGACCTAAGATCAGAATGGATCTGTATGCAGTTTGTACGTTCTCCCCGTGACCTGCGTGGGTTTTCCCCGGGTTCTCCGGTTTCCTCCCACACTCCAAAGACTTACAGGTTTTATGCTAATTGGCTGTGCATAATTGTAAATGGTCCCTAGTGTGTGTAGGATTGTGTCAGTGTGCGTGGATTGCTGGTCCACATGGACTCGGTGGGCCGAAGGGCCTGTTTCCGCACGGTATCTCAAAACTAAACTAAACGGCTTCCTTCCCACAACTCTCAGACTTCTGAACACGAGTCTGGTGATAACGTAGACAATATCCTTAATTTGATGACCTGCGTTCAATCAATAAAGTAATTTCCTCAATATCTTAAGATTCATATATAATTGAAGAATCAGATGGCAAATAATGTATAATTATAATAACACTATAATTGAATCTCATCTTTACACGGCACTATCTTGGCTTTTGAACTCATTGACATTTAATCTATAGCGCTGAATTACGTTTGCTTTTGACTGAAAAAGTCTGGTGCTCGGTAATTAATTCATTCAGGTAGCTGCTCTGCATTTCCAATTTTCAGTATTGATCAGAGTAGCATTTCCATTTTGGATTAGCGAAAAAGTATTTGAATCTGTCACACCTCAGACTTGAACCTGCAAATGTCACCGTACAGATGTCTAACGGTGTGCACGAGAATTGGTCAGTGTTTGGTGTGGGTGAGGCTGGGACATGGTTTAAACTTTAGAGATACAAGCCGCTTCAGACTACCGAGTCCACGACGACCAGCGATCACCCCGGGCACTAACACTATCCTACACATAATTTAGAATTTGTTACTGAAGCCAATTAACCGACAAACCCGTACGTCTTTGGAATGTAGGAGGAAATCGGAGAACCCGGGGAAAACTCACGTGGTCACAGGGAGTACGTACAAACTCTGAACAGACAGCACCCGTAGTCAGGATCAAACCCAGGTCTCTGGCACTGTAAAGGGCCTGTCCCACTTTCATGACCTAATTCACGACCTCTGCCGAGTTTGCCCTTGACTCATAATCGCAGCATGGTCGTCACGATGTCGTTTAGAGGTCGTAGAAGGTCATAGGTAGGTCATAGGAGGTCGTGATGCTAGTCGTAGGTACTCGTGGCATCAAGTAGATCGGGGCGTTTTTTCTGGCATGATGAAAAATGTCCACCTGTAAAAAAGGTGGTGAATTAGGTCGTGAAAGTGGGACAGGCCCTTAAGGCAGCAACTCTACCGCTGTGTCACTGTGCCGCCCAATTGAGCCGGTTGCAGGCTCAAAACAAAATGTTCATCGAGCAGTTAAGGTCAGGCTGCTTTTCACCAGCTTACTTTAGTTAAGCAGAGGCATGGGGTACGTTCTTTGGTTTGTTGGTCTTCCATTATCACAAAAAGTACATAAGGGAATGCTGCCAATTTGCACATTCCAGGCTGCGGGAGTGTGTGCTGAGGGACGTACTGAAGCACAGAGCAACCAGTGTAGAAGCTTTGCAGTGTGGTGGCTACTGGACATTGAAGGACTGGGTCTGGTGTGGAAGGCCTTCGGCCATCTGGAGGATGGCCTCCAGCGCCTTCAAGGTCGGCTGCATGAGCTTCTTCCAGGACACAAAGGTATTCAGGCAAGGCAGTGGAACGGTGGCGCGGCGGGGAGAACCGCTGCCTCTCGGCGCCGGAGACCTGGGTTTGATCCCCATCCCTGCCGCTGAGTGGTGGAGTTTGCACGTTCTCCACGAGACCCCGTGGGTTAATGGATAAATGATCAATAAATAATACATTTATGGAATTCTTTGCCACAGAAGGCTGTGGCGGCCAAGTCAGTGGATATTTTTAAGGCAGAGATAGATAGATTCTTGATTAGTACGGGTGTCAGAGGTTATGGGGAGAAGGCAGGAGAATGGAGTTAGGAGAGATAGATCAGCCATGATTGAGTGGCTGTGAACTTAATGGGCCGAATGGTCTAATTCTACTTCTAGCCCTTATGACCCTATGACCATATGAGAGGGACATCAGTTCACGGGCCGGGGATGACAGAAGAGGCCCTGCAGCAGCTTGGGACTTACCTGGAATGGGAGCTGCTCCAGTACATCGAATGCATGGACCGAACTTTGGACTTCTTGTAAATGATGCCAAACCATAGTGACTGGTGTATGTGTGATCAATGCAAAACGAATTCCCCTGTGCAGTGCACATGTGGCAATGAAGCACCATTGAACCATTGAGTTTGTATCACCACAGGCAGCAATGGTGTTATGTACATTTGCTTGGCAGAGATTTTCATGTCTCTGGTCCTCGAAATTTCTGGTGAATCCATATATATCTCAATGGAGAGAAATAACTGCAAGTCAAGGGTATTAATAAATAATAAAAAATTCTTTAAATTGCTTGAGTTGATTTAACGATTTGGTGGTATGAAATGTATGATATTCTCAATTATGTTCCGGAGCCTTTTCAATGTTATTGCTTTTTTATTTTTAATATATTGTAAAGCGTTTTTTAAATAATTGAGAGGATTTGAAGTTTTTTTTAACAGTTTTAACAATAATTTAAGCATTTTAGTGGGTGTGGTGTCTTCTGGCATCCAACATGCTGCCAATAATGTCGCGAATGGCTAACCTCGGATTGCAAATGTGTGGGAAGGAACTGCTGGTTTAAACCGAAGAGAGACACAAAATGCTGGAGTAACTCAGCGGGTCAGGCAGCATCTCTAGAAAGAAGGAATGGGTGACGTTTCGGGTCGAGACCCATCTTCAGACTGAGAGTCATGGGAAAGGGAAACAAGAGATAAAAAGATGCAGAGAGATATAGAACAAATGAATGAAAGATATGTTACTTTTTTGCATATCTTGCATGCACTTGTTCTATATCTCTTCACATCATTGTCTGTATCTCTCGATTCCCTTTCCCATGACTTTCCGTCTGAGCAAGGGTCCCGACCCGAAATGTTACCCATTCCTTCTCTCCAGAGATGCTGCCTGTCCCGCTGATTTACTCCAGTATTTTGTGTCTATCTCTGATTGCAAATGATGAGGTACAGATATTGGTTGAGGGATGTGTATTGGCCTGAGAGATGAATAGGACATTAGGACAAATTTTCCTGATTACATTCTGTGTCCTTGATGGTAGATAAAAGCTCTATTTATCATCTCATCTGAAAGACATTAGTCATTCTGATAGAGTTGTTGTAGCTCAATATAACATGACTGTTTCATCCTGAATTAGGTGCTCAGGTCTCTGGCATGAAGCTGTAACCCTTGACTAAGGAAGTGATTGCATTGGAGAGAATATGGAGGAGATTCAAGGTTTCAACGTTTCATGGTCAGTTTATTGTCACATGTACCAATTAAGGTACAGTGAAAGTTGAATGACCACACATCCATACTAAAAAATAAGCAACAAGACACACAACTACATAAAGTTGACATAAACATCCGC
Organism: Malacoraja senta; assembly: GCA_038087875.1. Lineage (NCBI taxonomy): Eukaryota > Metazoa > Chordata > Chondrichthyes > Rajiformes > Rajidae > Malacoraja > Malacoraja senta. The sequence continues at coordinate 1,241,758 of CM075999.1, read as the reverse complement.
CACAGCGGATTCCCCACGTTCCTCACTGTGATGGAAGGCAATAAAGTCCAAACTTCTTCCTCTTTTATTCTCCCGCAGTCGGGGCGATCGAAGCTCCCGCAGCCAGCGGTCGAACCATCTGCAGTCGGGGCGATTGAAGCTCCTGCATCGGGGTGGTCAAAGCTCCTGTGGCTTGGAGTTTCCAAAGTCGGTCTCTGACCAGAGGCCGCAAGCTCCGTGATGTTAAAGTCCCGCAGACTCCAGCGTGTGGAGCTCAGAGGTCGATCCCTGGCAAAGGAATCGCGGGCTCCGTGATGTTAAAGTCCGCAGGCACCAGCGGTGGAGCTCTCGAGATCGGTCTCCAGCAAAGGCCGCCAACTCCACACAGTTAGGCCGCAGTGCGAACGGAGATTCGATACGTAAAAATATTGCATCTCTGTCGAGGTAAGAGATTAGAACAATTTCCCCCCAACAACCCCCCCCCCCCCACTCCCCACCACCCACATAAAACAAGGTAAAGAACACTAAAACATACATTTAACACATACAAAAGAAGGAAGGGACGGACAGACTGTTGGCGAGGCAGCCATTGCTGGCGCCACCTGGTGTTCAGTATGTCTCGGATTGGAGGGCTCTAGTTATGGGGAGAGATCAGACAAGCTGGGCTTGTTTTCCCTGGAGTGAAGAAGGCTGTCAGGTGACCTGATGAAGATTTATAATATTACAAGAGGTATACACAGTATATGTTGGAAGAAACTGCAGATGCTGGTTTAAACTGAAGATAGACACAAAAAGCTGGAGTAACTCAGTGGGACAGGCAGCATCTCTGGAGAGAAGGAATGGGTGACGTTTTGGGTCGAGACTCTTCTTCAGACTCTGAGGAAGGGTCTCGACCCGAAGCGTCACCCATTCCTTCTCTCCAGAGGTGCTGCCTGTCCCGCTGAGTTATTCCAGAATTTTGTGTCTATAGACAGAATTTTTTTTTCCCGGAGGAGGGTTACCAGAAACATGAGAGCATAGCTTTAAGGTAAATGTAATGAGTCTTAAAGAGTTATGTGAGGGGAAAGTTTTTTCACACAGAGGGTGACTAATATCTGGAATGCGCTGCCAGAGAAGGTGGTGGAATCAATTACAATCACTGTGTTTAAGACTGAGAAAGGCATTTGAATAGCCAAGGCGTAGTTGGATATGGTCCTAATGTGGACAAGTCGGAGTAGTATTAATGGGCAAAGGATTGGCATGGAAGTGGTGGACTGAAGGGCCCATTTCAGTACCCATCACCCAAGATGGCACTAGATGGCGGGACTGACATATGATGAAAGAATAGGTCGGCTGGGCTTGTATTAATTGGAATTTAGAAGGATGAGAGGGAATCTTATAGAAACATATAAAATTCTTAAGGGATTGGACAGGCTCGATGCATGAAAAATGTTCCCGTTGTTGGGGGAGTCCAGAACCAGGGGTCACAGTTTCAGAAGGTAGACAAAAATGCTGGAGAAACTCGTCGGAAGAAGGGTTTCGACCCGAAACGTTGCCTATTTCCTTCGCTCCATAGATGCTGCCTCACCCGCTGAGTTTCTCCAGCATTTTTGTCTACCTTTGATTTTCCAGCATCTGCAGTTCCTTCTTAAACATTTTGTCACAGTTTCAGAATAAGGTTTAGGCCATTTAGGAATGAGATGAGAAAAAACGTTTTCAGCCAGAGAATTCTCTGCCACAGAAGGCAGTGGAGGCCAATTCACAGGAGAGTTGGATATAGCTCCTGGGGCTAACGGAATCAAGGGATATGGGGAAAAAGCAGGAACGGGATACTGATTTTGGATAATCAGCCATAATCATCTTGAATGGAGGTGCTAGCTCGAATGGCCGAATGGCCTACTCCTGCCCCTATTTGCTTTGTTTCTATGTTTCTATGTTTAGAGCATGGTGCCCCTTTGCCCGCTGGTCCCAACAGAGGGTCTGCTATCATCCATTGCAATCGTTCCACACCTAAATATTTATTTCCACAGCAGGTCTTGCTTGCACTAACCCTTTATCCTTTGTCTGTACACCATGGACAACTTGATTGTGTTCATGCATAGCATTTTCTCTGGATAGCACGCAAACAAAAGCTTTTTCACTGTACTCAGTTCGCGTAATAATAATAAACTAAACTAAACTCAACCTTCTAAGATGTGATGCTCAGAGGTGAGAGGTAAGACAGCTCTGAGGGCCTAAATGCGGTCAGCTGTCTTTGTTATAACCTGGAGGAAGAAAAAGTTGTGGATTGACACACTCCTGGGGTGGCACGGTGGCGCTGCGGTAGAGTTGCTTCCTTACAGCGCCAGAGATCCGGGTTCGACCCTGACCTCAGGTACTGTCTGTACGGAGTTTGTACGTTCTCTCTGTGAACGCGTGGGTTTTCTCCGGGTGCCCTGGTTTACTCCCACACTCCAAAGACATTCAAGTTTGTAGGTTAATTGACTTTGGTAATGTTCTAAAATTGTCCCTGGTGTGTAGGATAGAGCTAGTGTACGGAGTGACCGCTGGTCAGCACGGGCTCAGTGGGCCAAAGGGCCTCTTTCCTCACTGTATCTCCAAACTCTAAAGAGTGAAGGGCATGTCCCACTTTGCGATTTTTTTCGGTGACTGCGAACGTCAGCAACTGACGCCCGTGGTCGCCCTAAAAACCGTCAAGTTGTACGACACTCCGCGTCACGTCAAGCTACGACTCTCCGTGCCACCCGCCTTCACAACACAAGAAGGTTACACTGAAGTATAATAATCACATTGGAAATGAACTAATCTACAATAAATCTAAGGACCAACAACTTTTAAAGAAATAAATTGTTTATTTAACGTCAGCGCCATTGGGCGTCACCGGCAGGACAGCGTACGTCAGCGTGTGACAGGGCGCACGACATGAAAAGACACCCAGATGTCGCCTGAAGATTTTGAGCATTCCAAAATCCAGGGACGGCAGGGAGACACCGCGTGTCACTAGATGCGTCACCATGGGTCACGTCGTGTCACACCCCGACTGCGCCGCGACAACCTCTTTTCAGGCTGTCGCCAAATGTCGCCCTTGAGCCATCAACCTGTTGGAAAACCTGGTGAACCTTGATTCCATTCAGCCTCAATTCGTAGAAAATAACTGAAAAGATAAGACATTGTGGTTTAATAAGACAATGGCAGATGATTTTCAGTGTGCAAGGTGGATGAGAAAAGATGGTGCCAGGAATTGATCGTAGCTGCATGGAGCGTGAAAGTTTACAGTCATTCACTTGATAATTTGCTTTCTTGAAGAAAAGCACTTATTTAATTGTAAGGTCTGAAAATACAGATTCCAACGTGGAAAGTATTTACTTTGCCTGCTGTGGATTCAATACTGACCTTTGATTTAAAGATTACAAATACACTTGTTAATGCCATTAAAAAGCAGTCTCGCAGTGGGACTGCGGGAGGATCAGTACTGAACTAACCTTTCCCCACATGTTCCATCGTGGCCTGTCTTCCTCACATATAATCTATAAATTATTTTAGAACACTAGTGGGATTTCAATGCCGATTCAATTTTGCGTTCCCATGCCCCTTAACATGCAATGGTCTAATTTGCTTTCAAAATACAGCAGCTTTTGGATTCTGCTTGATGCACCCAGTTGAATTGCTTCTCAGCAGATAGCACTACTGCAGCTAAATCAGAAGGTTGCAGATTCAGGGGCCTGACCGCAAGACTTGCATGGTGGCGCAGCTGGTAAAGCTGCTGCCTCACAGCGCTGGAGACCCCAGGTTCGATCCTGGCCTCGGGTGTTGTCTGTGTGGAGTTTGCACGTTCTCCCCGTGATCACAGTGTTTTCCTCTGGATGCTCCGGTTTCCTTCCACATCCCAAGGACTCACAAGTATGTTGCTTAATTGTTCACTTGCCCCCTCGTCTGTAAGGAGTGAACGAGAATGAGGGATAACATAAAACTGGGGTGAATGGATGATCTTTGGTCGGTATGGACTAGTTGGGCCGAATGGCCTGTTGCCATGTTGTATTTCAGAATCCTGCAGCGGATGTGCAATAACTCCCACCTAAAGGAAAGCTGACTGATTGAAGCCACGGTGAAACAGAAGCCATTTGCACATGAAAGTGATTCACAAGGATGGACAGAGATGATCAGGAGCATCGTGATAGATGGCTGTACCGTTTTAAAAGGTCTTATTTAAGGAGAATTTCTGCATGGCCAGTACGTAGAAATCAACTGCTGGCTATTTACAAAAGCAGAGTATTGCCGTGGCTTTTTATGTTTTAATAAGGAATAGATGAAAATTGGTGATAGACACTAAATGCTGGAGTAACTCGGCGGGACAGGCAGCATCTCTGGATAGAAGGAATGGGTGACATTTTGGGTCGAGACCCTTCTTCAGACTGGCTGTGTGTGTTTTATCAAGTTATTAAATCCCGAGGGTTTTGAGTCTTTTCAGCGCTGTGAGAATGTAATTGAAGGAGTATTTTCAGTCACTGTGCACGGTCTGGAAATGTTAACAATTCAGTTTGAATTTTAGCATTTGCCTGACTAAAGCCAAGCTTCTGAATATTTCACAACCATTAGGGATGAATTTATTCCTTGTAATCAAAGCAAAATATGCTGGAACAAAGAGCAAGTCAGTTCACATCTACACTGTCAATGGACACCAGCAATTAAGATGGAATTCATTTGGACAACATAAATCAGAAAGATACATGATGATCAATAGATGCACGTCTTGAAAGTCAGTTGTCAATAGATGGCTATGCAAGTCAAGTAGACTTTATTATAGACACAAAATGCTGGAGACATCTATGGAGAGAAGGAATTGGCGACATTTCGGGACGGGCCTCGACCTGAAACGTCTTCAATTTCTTCTCTCCATAGATGCTGCCTCACCCGATGAGTTTCTCCAGCATTTTGTGTCTACCTTCAATTTTACCAGCATCTGCAGTTCTTTCTTAAACAAGTAGATTTTATTGCCATCTGCACAAGTACAGTGAAGTTCAGGTACAATGTTAAATATTGCTTGCTGCAGCATTTCAGACACACACACTCCAACCATGCACAAAAACAAATTATAGATAAAATACACATTAAATTTCAAAAAGGAAGGGAGATTATTTTTTGTGTAGGTAAGAACTGCAGATGCTGGTTTAAATTGAAGTTGAGACAGGGACTATCGAAGCGTTTAAGAAAAATCTAGACAGGTATATGGATAAGACAGGTGTAGAGGGATATGGGCCAAATGCAGGCAGGTGGGGCTAGTGTAGATGGGACATGTTGGCTGGTGTGGGCAAGTTGGGCCGTAGGGCCTGTTTCGACATTGTAAGAATCTATGACTATGATAGCAACAAAAATAAACATTAGTGCAAAAACACAAATAGGAAGAAAAACAAGACCTTGGTAGTGCAAAAGGTTAACCATGGTGTTTCTGTGTTGAGGTAGATTGGTTCAAGAACCTGATAGTTGCATGAAAATAGCTGTTCCTTAACCTCAGGTTTCTGTACCTCCGGTCCTATGGTAGCAGGGATAAGAGGGCATGGTCAGAATGGTGGGAAGCCTTGAGGATAGATGCCACCATCGGAAGAAGGGTTCGACCTGAAACATCACCCATTCCTTCTCTCCACAGATGCTGCTTGTCCCGCTGAGTTACTCCAGCATTTTGTGTCTGCCGCCTTCTTCCGTCAGCGCATCATTTTGATGCTTTTGATGGAGGGAGGGAGGGTTGTATTTGTAATGGATGCAATGACCAGGCAAAATCTACCACTGCCAGCAGCCTCATGCTTTCCCTGTACATTGGCTGCTATAGGGCGTCCTCCGTCGAGCTTGACCGGCTCGGCCCGCGAACCGACATCCCTCTCCACGCCCGACCGCCTCCGTGTCCAGAGAGTGCCTCCTGCGGCCGACCTTGAAGGCTCGCCTATCCTCTCCTACCGGCCCACTCCGCCATCGTCACCAGCAGCTCTCTCCTCCTCCACTCTCTGTGTACGACGTGCCTTTCATTTGGCCTTCCTTCTCAGTTGCTGCATTTTTTTGTCCCATAATGTATTTCTTATCGCTTGCATCTCAATCACAGAGTGGGCAAGGAAACCCAGGGAAGTTCTGGAGCTTGACATTACCAGGAAGTGTTCCTATTTATACCTGCTTTGATTCTTAGGCAGAGTTACCGTTTAAATACAAACGTGAAACCTTTGAAAGTTCCTCCAGCAATAGCAGCCACATTGATCTGCCACAAGGCTTAACATGGAAGCTTCCATCTCCCTAGCTCAACATCTAAAGGGTCCATATCTGTTGTTGGTGGGACGGGTAATTGATGGTCGGTGTAGGTCCTGTTCCAATTCCCACCAAGTCCTTTGTTCCAAATTCCAAAATATGGAACCTTTGAATGTTTACTATCCTGATTCCGGGAATGGGCTCAGATCAGATGTGGAAGAGAAAGGATGGTGCAGCAGAAATGGATTTTGATCACTCTTTGTAGGAAAGCAAATGATTCATGATTAAAAATGCACTCATGATGTTTCCACCGCCCCCCACCCAATTATTGTGAGCTATCTGGAACATAGAATTAGATTGGAATGCAAGCTCTTCCTAAACTCAATGTGGCTTCAGGTAAACCATCTTTGCATTGTCTCCTTTAACTTGAATGGAACATAATAATCCAGCCCGCCAATGATTTATAAAACTATAGCGTAATTTTAAATAGATACAAAAAGATGGAATAACTCAACGAGTCAGGCAGCATCTCTGGAGAAAAGGAATAGGTGACGTTTCGGGTTGAGACCCATCTTCAGAAGAAGGATCTCAACCCGAAAAGTCACCTACCCCTTTTCTCCAGAGATGCTGTCTCACACGCTGAGTTACTCCAGCCTTTTGTGTCTATCATTGGTTTAAACCAGCATCTGCAGTTCCTTCCTACATCTCGGGTAATGTTAGTTATCTCCATTTCTATTTTATAAGCACAGAGTTTGGAATTGTATTAAAAAAAAACGTAATTTTCCAAATGGTTCCTTTGGCAGTGAATTAGAAAAAAATCTGCGTTATTTGATTAATTTTTGATTGATTAAGTATTTTTTGAACGAACTAAATCTCACAAATACCCTTTTACAGACGTGACGCTGTGAGCTATTCAAACAGATCAATGTGCTTCTCCATCCCACATATACTGGAAGCAATGGGAAGAATTTCTGTGTGAAACTGGCTCCTAAATCTGCCTCGCTGGCAAATCCCAGCTGAAATGGTGCTGGACTATAATTATGTCAAACGTTTTAAAACACTCGCGAACTCTGGTAAAATCTCTGAATAAATAACTGCTTCATATTCACTTGATTATAGCAAGAATATTGTTCTATTAGTTTGCAGAGTGTACATTTAATCCATATTTATCTGAATGCAATGTAATGCCACGTAGCCACATTGATTCAGTGCAGTCATCATTGAGGAAGCAATATATAAACTCTAATTACCGGGTGATAATATAATCCCACTGGTGGGCGTATCAGGGAATAATTTTGAAGGAATGCCAAGTTGCAAATCATGAAAGGCTTGGTTAGAGTGGAAGTAGAGATGATGTTTCCACTTGTGGGAGAGTCTAGGACTAGAGGTCATAGCCTCAGAATTAAAGGACGTTCCTTTAGGAAGGAGAAGAGGAGGAATTTCTTTAGTCAGAGGGTGGTGGATGTGTGGAATTCTTTGCCACAGAATGCTGTGGAGGCCAAGTCAATGGATATTTTTAAGGCAGAGATAGAGAGATTCTTGATTAGTATGGGTGTCAGGGATTATGGGGGAGAAGGCAGGAGAATGGGGTTAGGAGGAAGAGATAGATCAGCCATGATTGAATGGTGGAGTAGACTTGATGGGCCGAATGGCCTAATTCTGCTCTTATCACTTATCATCTTATAAATCAGTTGAATGGGAAGATGGGGTGAGACGTGGGATAAAGATCTGTTTACGCATGAGATTGACTGGTTCTAGATAAAGGCAGAGAAAGTGTTAAGTATAACAATTTTCAGGAGGGGCCAGATGGGAAGATATAGTGGTTACAAATAAATTCCATGTTGTTAGCAGTGAATGCATTGAATGGTATTGTGTAGGAAGGAACTGCAGATGCTGGTTTACACCGAAGATAGACACAAAATGCTGGAGTAACTCAGCGGGTCAGGCAGCATCTCTGGAGAAAAGTAATAGGTTCGAGTCCCTTCTTCAGACTGAGGGGAAGAGGTCGAGTCCCTGCTTCAGACTGAGAGTCAGGGCAGAGGGAAACGGAGTGATGTTGTATTCCCTTTCTGAAACTTGATTGCAATGGGATGCAGTCTGATTCATGTGATCTGCTGGCCTGGTTTGATTGTCACTGTGGAGCAGGGGGAGATGTTATAGTGTGTTTTTATACCTTGTTGTGTTATATGGATTTCTACACTTTATTTTTTCCCTGTACCAGAAAATTGCCTGAGGGTTAAGATGAGAAACAAATTTTCCCTTCTCTCCTTGAACTGCCCATCAAAACAATTACAAGTAGGAGCTTCCGTTCTCAGTAATGAGTGAGTTTTCAGTTGATACATTTGCAATGCTATGGGGAAAAAACTAATTAGTATTTTTGCCACTGTCCCAAAGAGCAATAGGATGTATAGACTGCTTTGCAGCATTCTATATTTCTGCAATGTGTAGACTGTGGAAATGTCTCCTGTGTTAGGGATGTTTTATCTTTAGTTTTAGAGATACAGCATGGAAACAGGCTCTTTGCTCTACCGAGTCCATCCTGACCAGCCTGTTCAGGCTAGTTCTAAGCAATCCCACTTCCTCAACCACTCCCTACACATTAGGGGGTAGTTTACAATTAACCTACGTATAACCTAACCATATCATTGGGATATGGGAGGAAACCAGAGCACCACGAGGAAACCCACACGGTCACACAGAGAACGTGCAAACTCCACACGGACAGCACCCGTGTGTGTAGAGGGAAGGGAGCCACACGGATCAGGACCGAGTGTGTAGAGGGAAGGGAGCCAGCATGAAGATGGGTGGAACCAGATGAAGTAGGGGATGATGAGTAGATGGAGGCAGGTGGAAGGAGGGAAGGGGAAAGGCTTGAAGGTGATAAGTGGAACCAAAGGCTTGAAGGTGATAAGTGGAACCAAACAGTGGAGGGATGATGAGCAGATGGAACCGGATTGGGGTGAGGACAGGAAGGGAGACGAAACCCAAGTGGACAGGTGTGTGGGTCTGCTTGGAGTTTTTATGTTGTGTGAAGATTCCACTGGCAAAGTCACAACCACCATTTAGGGCGGCACGGTGGCGCAGTGGTAGAGTTGCTGCCTTACAGCGCTTGCAGCTCCCGAGACCCGGGTTCGATCCTGACTACGGGTGCTGTCTGTACGGAGTTTGTACGTTCTTCCCATGACCGTGTGGGTTTTCTCCGAGATCTTCGGTTTCGTCCCACATTCCAAAGACATACAGGTTTGTAGGCTGGTACAAGTATAAATTGTAAATTGCCCCTAGTGCGTGTGTAGGATAGTGTTAATGTGCGGGGATCGTTGGTCAGTTCAGAGTCGATGGGCCGAAGAGCCAGTTTCTGCGCTGTATCTCTAAACAAAACTTAGCTGAACACCAACCCGCAAAATCTGCTGTAGAGGAGACAATTTCCCTTCGGAATCAGAGCTTCAAATCAGGAATTCATTGGAGCAGAGAAGTAAGAACATGAGAATTATTTAGTAAAGTAATTACCAACTGCTGTTCAGATATAACCTGGGGCTTGGTGACCTGTGGTAGACAAAAGTGCTGGAGAAACTCAGCGGGTGATGCAGCATCTATGGAGCTGAGGAAATAGGCAACGTTTCGGGTCGAAACCCTTCTTCAGTCTATGTTTGTTCCCGGTTCAGCAATATCTCAGCCTCGTTTGTGCTTTCTAATCCTTGTCTGTCCTGTCAACAATATAACAATTCTACTCCTATAACCTTCTGAGAATTCATCCAATTCTTGCTTATAGCCCTGTCCCACGGTGCGAGTTTCATTCCAAGACCTCTCCTGAGTTTAAAAAAAATTCAAACTCGTGGTAAGCACGGAGAATGAACGTAGCGGGTACGTCGGAGCTCGGGGACGTCTCTTAGCGGCTCGTAACGCCAACGGCAGGTACTCTGGAAGACTCGCTAACGGCAGGTAAGCACGGGAAGACTCGTGAAGATTTTTCAACATGTTAAAAAATGTCCACAAGAGCCCCGAGTACCGACGAGTGGCCATTACCGTAAATCTCCGAGTTTGAATCAGGGCAAACTCGGGAGAGCTCTTGGAATGAACTCGTACCGTGGGACAGGGCTATTAGTGTGCACCCTTCATGTCAACTGTCTAACCAGTCGTGGCCAATTCCTCTGTTACCCTGGAAATCAATCCTCTAACTCTCCCCTTCTTTCTTCTCCTTTCTGATGGCCCTTAAATGTGGTCATGTGATAGGAGCAAAATTAGGCCCGTCGGCTCATCTGGACTACCCCGCCAATCAATCATGGCTGATCTATCTCTCTCTCCTAACCCCATTCTCCTGCCTTCTCCCCCATGATCCCTGGCATCCACACTAATCTAGAATCTAGGGTAGACAAAAGTGCTGGAGAAACTCAGCGGGTGCAGCAGCATCTATGGAGCGAATGGAAATAGGAAACGTTTCGGGCCGAAACCCTTCTTCAGACTGAGCCCAAAACGTTGCCTATTTCCTTCGCTCCATAGATGCTGCTGCACCCGCTGAGTTTCTCCAGCACTTTTGTCTACCGTCGATTTTCCAGCATCTGCAGTTCCTTCTTAAACACTAATCTAGAATCTATCTATCTATCTCTGCCTTAAATCTCCATTTTGGAGTAATCACTGTCCCTTTTATCTCCTGAAGTGAATGGAGCTTAATTTTGTTTTTTTAAATGCTATCACAGCAGACTGGAAACCTTCGGCATTACAACTGAAGTACAAATTGTTGTTTTGCAAACTTGAAAGTAATGCTGTTGGAATTAGGAAGAATTCAAGATGGATTGGTTTGCAATTTGCATGTCCTCCCTGCTGGCTGCACATTGTTTACTGCACAATTCATCATGAAACGCTCTCTGGCTGGGCCCCAAGATGCTTATTCTAATGACAAAAAGCTGTATGCAAAAAACCATGATCAATTAACATGGGCATTAAAAAAGAATCAATGTATTAAAGCTCAATTAGACAACTAAGCATGCAATCTTTTTTTCGACAATATAAGTTAAAACTTGTCCATTCTCCTTTCTTCATGTTTCGATGTTAACATTGTTTTCTTTGGAGGTCTTGCTCCTGAATTAGATCCATAAATTCATGCTGCCTCTACTGAGAGTTTTGGAATAATCAGCTTCACATTTGTTTAGTTCAGAGATACAGTGCGGAGCCAGGCCCTTCAGCCCACCAGGTCCGTGCCGACCAGCGACCCCCACACAGTAACACCACCCTACACATACTAGGGACAATATACATTTATACCAAGCCAATTAACCTGCAAACCTGCACGTTTTTGGAGTATGGGGGGGGATACGGAAGATCTCGGAGAAAACCCATGCAGGTCACGGGGAGAAAGTACAAACTCCGTACAGACAGCACCCCGGGCCGGATTTACGTATAAGCTTCACAAGCTTAAGCCTAGGGCCTCGAGATCTAGGGGGGGCCTCGCCAGCACCCATAGTCGGGATCGAACCCGGGTCTCCGGCGTTGCAAGCGCTGTAAGGCAGTAACTCTACCGCTGTGCCAAAATGCCGCCCAGATTGACTGCATTTCTGTGTGTGTGGATTAAGACACGTCAAGGTCAGACTGCGGGGCCTAGATATTACTCTAAATGCCTTTTTTTGAATGTAAAATCCAAATTGTGGGTTTTCGTGCACCTGTTTGCGAAAGGTGTGTTGGAGAATCAAATCTTCAAATGCAAAGTTTACAAAATAGCGTTGTTAAGATTCTCCGTGCAATCCCACACTGAAAGAGCTGTTACACAAAATATGTTACATTTCTTACTGATACAAGGGAGGGTTGTTATCAATGGATAGTTGCTTCATAATGTGTAGGAAGGAACTGCAGATGCTGGTTTATACCGAAGATAGACGCAAACTACTGGAGTAACTCAGCGGGTCAGGCAGCACCTCTGAAGAAAAAGAATAGGTGATGTTTTGGGTTGAAAGAGGATTCTGATACGAAACGTCACCTATTCTTTTTCTCCAGGGATACTGCCTGACCCGCTGAGTTACTCCAGTATTTTGTGTCTATTTAATTAACGGCACAATAGACAATAGACAATAGGTGCAGCCGTAGGCCATTCGGCCCTTCGAGCCAGCACCGCCCATTCAATGTGAACATGGCTGATCATCCCCAATCAGTACCCCGTTCCTGCCTTCTCCCCATATCCCCTGACTCCGCTATTTTTAAGAGCCCTATCTAGCTCTCTCTTGATACAATGCGATATGATAGAACTTTATTTATCCCTGGAGGGAAATTGGTCTGCCAACAGTCATAAAACACAAGATACATGGTGAGGGGGAGGTGTGGGGGGGGGGGGGGGGGGGGGATAGTGCTACTGGCTTCAGTGTGGCATTGTCCACAGTTGTGCTGTAAGTCTTCACAGTGGACATAGTAGGTAAATCTTTGCAGTCAACTCTTATAGAGATGTTATACAAAATATGTTGCATTCTTACTGATGCAAGGGAAGGTTGTCATCAATGGATGGTTGCTTCAGCTATAGAGGTCGGGTTGCGAAGTGGAAGAGTGCTTCCAGGGACTAGAGGACAGTCTGATGAATGTCAGTGCCCAATGAAGCTATGGTCCTGTGCATGAGGATCACAGTGACCACCCAGTGTTTCAGACTGTTGCTGAGACAGGTCTCCACAAGTGCAATTCCTTGATGCCTTTAGCTTGCTGAAGCGTACATTGCAGGTTGCTTGATCCACTGAGTTCCTCCAGCAGTTTGTTTTTACTCAATATTCCATCATCTTCTGTCTCTATCCATCATCCTCTGAAAGAAAAATAATGAACTCTTCCTTGTCTTAGCTGGGTGACCCGCTATTGTCAGACAGTGATTCCAGATTCTAGATCACAAGAGAGGAATCGCCCGCTCCAAATCCAACTTGCCAAGACCCCTCAGGGTCTTACATGTTTCATCCAAGCCACCTCTCATTCTTCTCAAGAAGATATAGACACAAAATGCTGGAGTAACTCAGCGGGACAGGCAGCAACTCTGGAGAGAGGGAATGGGTGATGTTTTGGGTCCAGACCCTTCTTCAGACACTACTCATTCTTCTCATCTCGGCAGGTTCAAATTCAGTCATTGCAAACTTTTCTCATAAGACAAACCATCTGATCCCAAGTATCACTCTAGTGTGCCTTCTCTGAACTGCTGAGGCATTAATGAGGTCTGAAGAAGGATCTCGATCCGAAACGTCGCCCATTCCTTCTATCCAGAGATGCTGCCTGTCCCGCTGAGTTACTCCAGCATTTTGTGTCTATCTTCGGTTTAAACCAGCATCTGCAGTTCCTTCTCACAACATGAGGCATTAATCTTCTTCCTTAAACAAGGAGTAGATGTGTTCTCACCAATGGCCAGTAAATCTAAAGTACAATCTCCTTACTTTGGATCAAGTTCTCCTGGCAATAAGCTGTAACACTCTATCAGCTTTCATAATTACTTGCTGCACCTCCAGACTGGTCTCTTGTGAATCATTCACTGTATCACCAATGTCTTGAGGCTGGTTTTGTTTGCAGATGATACAAATATTTTTTGCTCTGGAGAAAATTTAAAAAGGCTATTGGATAAAATAATAAAAGAAATGGGTAAATTGAAAATATGGTTTGATAGTAATAAAATTTCATTAAATCTGAGTAAAACTAAAATAATGTTATTTGGTAATTGTAGAATAAGTCCCCTAGTAAGTATAAAGATAAATGGGGTGGAAGTTGAAAGAGTGCATGAAAATAAATTTCTTGGGGTTATAATTGACGATAAAATAAGCTGGAAATCACATATTAAACATGTAAAATTAAAATTATCAAAAAGTATCTCTGTATTATACAAAGCCAAGCAAGCTCTGGATTACAAATCACTCCGTATTCTTTATTGTACATTAATTTTACCCTACTTAAATTATTGTACAGAAGTCTGGGGAAATAATTATAAAAATTCGATACACTCATTAACCATGATGCAAAAAAGAGCAATTCGTATTATCCATAATGCTAAGTATCTGGGTCATACGAATCCATTATTTTTAGAGTCAAAATTATTAAAATTAGAAGATTTGGTCACATTCAAAACAGCTCAGATAATGTTTAGGGCCAAAAATAAAAATTTACCTGGAAACATTCAAAAATTATTTAACGAGCGTGTGGGGGGTTACAATTTAAGAGGAATATTTAACTTTAAGAAACAACAAGTCCGTACGACTAGAAAATCCTTTTGTATTTCGGTTTGTGGAGTAGGAGTGTGGAATAAATTGAACGGGGAATTGAAGCAATGCACAAACATGAATCATTTTAAAATGATATATAAAAAAATAATGCTCAAGGGGTACAGGGATGGAGGGGATGGTTGACAAGTGGGGGTTGATGTTTATCTTGTTTACAATCGTTGATGTTATCTTGTTACTATTGTTGATGTTTATCTTGTTTACTATTGTTCACTGATGTTGGGTACTTCAAATATGAAGATTGTATGTACATAATAGTTGAATGTATATAAGTGTCTGTATGTATTATGGGAAATTGCCTAGGGCAGTACTATTATTAGTAAGGAATTGATTTTTAAATACGATAGAAGTGTGGGAAAAGGGGTGAGATTTAATAAGTTATTCTTCTTCTCACTCCTTTTCGAGCTTGTACAGACTCTGAGTTGGACATTGGAACCTTGATTTTGTTCTTCTCAATTGTAAATGTTGATTGCAATGTTCAATTGTTTGATAATTTCGATTTTGTTAATATCAATGTCTTTAATGTCTTTACTTGTTCGGAATAAATAAATAAATAAATAAATAAATAAATAGATCCTTTGGCATCTTGGACCTCTCTTCAGTTAATGTGCTTCTGTTTTTATTTTTTCTGCTAAATGGGCAAGTTCATATTTTCTCACATTGTACTCCATTTTCCAGATCTTTGCCCACATACTTAACCCTACATCCCTTTTTATCCTTCTTATTTTTCTTCTTCACAGCATATTATTAAAAATAGCGGAGTCAAGGGATATGGGGAGAAGGCAGGAACGGGGTACTGGTTAGGGATGATCAGCCATGATCACATTGAATGGTGGTGCTGGCTTGAAGGGCCGAATGGCCTACTCCTGCACCTATTGTTTATTTTCTATTGTCTACCCATCTTCAAGTCGTCAGCAAATTTACCAACTAAACCTTTGGTGTCTTCATTCGAGTCATTTATATAGACTGGAGAACATTTATGTCTCAACACACAGCTCGTTACATCTCATCCACCAGAAAAAAAAGCCCTTAGCTATACTGTAGCTATACTGTAGCTATGGTAAACATAATCTGCATAATCAAAGATTTGTCCCACATCAGTCATCCATTCTTCTTGGTGCCCTGATTCTGCAATAGGTACAGAAGCTTGAAAGCACGCACTACCAGACTCGGGAACAGCTTGTCAAGTCCGTAAGCAGGCTTCAGAATGGTCTTTTCTTAAGTAATAGCCCTGTCCCACAGTGCGAGTTCATTCCAAGAGCTCTCCCGAGTTTAAAAAAAATCAACCTCGTGGTAAGCACGGAGAATGAACGTAGCGGGTATGTCGGAACTCGGGGACGTCTCTTAGCGCTAACGGCAGGTACTCAGGAAGACTCGCTAACGGCAGGTAAACACGGGAAGACTCGTGAAGATTTTTTAACTTGATGAAAAATGTCCACGAGAGCCCCGAGTACCGACGAATGGCCATTACCGTAAATCTCCGAGTTCGAATCAGGGCAAACTCGGGAGAACTCTTGGAATGAACTCGTACCGTGGGACAGGGGTTTTAGGCTACTGTCCAACTCACCTCTACCCCATTGAGGACATTGGTTAGCTCGCAACAAAAGCTTTTCACTGTACCATACAACATGAGGCAAGTCAATAACCTAAACTGAACTGTCTGTGGAAATCCGGCTATAATGCGCTACAACGCTGAGAACTGTATTCTGCACTCCGTATCTTCCCCTTTGCTTTCTCTATTGTTCTTGAGTTTGACTTAATTGTATGTGCATACTGTAAGTGGTATATCTGTTTGGCTAGCATACAAAACAAAGCTTTTCATTGAACTTTGGCACATGTGAGAATAATAAACCTAAACTTAAAGGAGCAGTAATTATGACTCCTAAAGGCCAAATTGCCCACCTGGTACCAAGGATAGGAATTCACCTTGGGGCAGGAGGCAAAAATTCTCATTGTCCATTTCTAATCTTGGCTACTTTGGTAGTAGAATATAAAGTTGTAGGTTCGATCCTGACCACGGGTTCTGTCTGTATGGAGTTTGTACGTTCTCCCCATGACCTGCGTGGGTTTTCTCCGAGATCTTCGGTTTGCTCCCACACTCCAAAGAGGTACAGGCTTGTTGGGTAATTGGCTCGGCATGAATGTAAAATGTAAAATTGTCCCTAGTGTGTGTAGGATAGTGTTAGTGTGTGGGGCTCGCTGGTCAGTGTGGACTCAGTGGGCTGGGGGGCCTGTTTCCGCACTGTACCTCTAAACTAAACTAAAACATATCTTGGGTAGACAAAAATGCTGGAGAAACTCAGCGGGTGAGGCAGCATCTATGGAGAGAAGGAAATAGGCAACATTATCGGGCGGAAACGTTGCCTATTTCCTTCACTACATACAGTAGCAATGTTACAACATTTTGAGATTTTAAAAATAAAGTCTGCAATTTATCCCATCAGATAAAGCATAAAAAGAAGTTTAATTTGACACATAATTCACTTTCATATCTTCAGTATTAAAGAAGTTATGGCCATTTTCATACTCGGAAATTAGCATCTTGTTCCCTATTGCTTTTCCATTGACTGAACACAAAAGCTGTGATCGAGGACAGTTAAAAGCCCATAACTTTCTTAAAAATTAAGATAACTGAAAGAAATTTTCAGTTATTATAGATTTAAGCATTCTGAAACAAATATGAAACAATCTTACTTAGAAGACATGAAAGTAAAGCATATAATTAGTTAGTTACCTAATTGTAGCTAATTACAAAATTCAATTACTAGATCTAAACATCTATCAATTTCTTAAGAATAGATTAACATTTTTAAATAGCCTAAGTGTCCAAATAACATTCACACAATAATTCACAATATAACATAATTTTTAAATCTAATTTTCATGAATTTACAGGCCAAATGGAAGGAATTGAATGTTTAATACCTGTAAATTAATGGGGATTTAATTCATCTTGCGAATGAGGATTTCTGGAACG
>CM075999.1:1078690-1224176 GCA_038087875.1 Malacoraja senta | reverse complement strand
CCTTTTGATTGCTTTCAAGCACTACATAGCAAAGGATAGGAGCAGGAGTCAGGCCATTCGGCCCTTCGAGCTAGCCCCGCCATTCAAATGCTCAAGGCTGATCTATCCAACTCAGTATCCCAGTCTCCTGCCTTCTCCCCATAACCCCTGACACCCGTACTAATCAAGAAACCATCTCTCTGCCTTTAAAATACCAATTGGCGGCCTCCACCGCCTTCTGTGGCACATTGCAGCCCATTTTCTAAAAACCTGGTTCAATGGAACTGCATTTCTGAGGATAAACCACTGCAATAGGTGACTGAGAATGAATTTAATTTCTTGTCTTTCACAAACAGTCATTTTAACATCAGCTGTGCATTTGTCGAGTATCAATCACATATCAGGCTACAATCTAGAGAACTCAATATTTGTTCAGTTGTCAAACTCTCTGCAATAGTGTAACTGTGGTTGATTTTTACTTATCCATCAGGACCTGCAACAGTATCATACGATCTCATCATTTTGTCGTAACAGGGACAGTGAATTAGTTCCTATTGGAAACAACACCAGAAACAGATTGGAAATAAGTATGGTAGACAAAAGTGCTGGAGAAACTCAGCGGGTGCGACAGCATCTATGGAGCGAAGGAAATAAGCAACGTTTCGTCCCGAAACGTTGCCTATTTCCTTCGCTCCATAGATGATAATAATAATAATAATAATAATGGATGGGATTTATATAGCGCCTTTCTAATACTCAAGGCGCTTTACATCGCATTATTCATTCACTCCTCAGTCACACTCGGTGGTGGTGAGCTACTTCTGTAGTCACAGCTGCCCTGGGGCAGACTGACGGAAGCGTGGCTGCTAATCTGCGCCTACGGCCCCTCCGACCACCACCAATCATTCACACACATTCACACACATTCACACGCAGGCAAAGGTGGGTGAAGTGTCTTGCCCAAGGACACAACGACAGTATGCATTCCAAGCGGGATTCGAACCGGCTACCTTCCGGTTGCCAGCCGAACACTTAGCCCATTGCGCCATCTGTCGTCCGATGCCGCACCCGCTGAGTTTCTCCAGCACTTTCGTCTACCTTTGATTTTCCAGCATCTGCAGTTCTTCTTGAACATTTTGGAAATAAGTATTCTTTAAAGTCTTGCAATCTGTGGCAATATTACAAAAACAAATGTTTAATGCAGCAGGCAGATGCTGACTTATTTTTTTTTAAAGTAAAACAAATCTCCACCACTTCAAAAATTAAGAGGATGATGCATAATGAAAGATGAGGCAAAGAAATGGACAGTGAGCCATCTGGCATCCAGAACCATTCAAACTAGCAGACTTGTGACTGAAAACCAAAAAGCTCTGCAGATGTTGACTGCAAGAAACATTCAAACAGCATCTTTTCAGTTTAGTTTAGAGCTACAGCGCCGGAAACAGGCCCTTCGGCCACTGAGTCCGCACCGACCAACGATCCCCACACACTTCTTCTTCTTTCGTGTGGCCTAAAGTTGTTGGACAACTTGTTCTATTTGATCTTCCGTTTGTGCACGTCGAGTTGATTGCATTAGTCGAAACAGGGCGGACCACGTGAAGGTTGCAATCTTCCACCCCTCCCCACACACTAACATAATCCTACACACACTAGGGACAATTCACGATTATACCAAGCCAATTAGCCTAGAAGCCTGTACGTCTTTGGAATGTGGGAGGAAACTGGAGATACGGTATAAAACCCACACAGGTCACGGAGAGAATGTACAAACTCCGTACAGACAGTAGCCGCAGTCAAGATGGAACTCGGGTGACTGGCGCTGTAAGGCAGCAACTCTACGGCTGTTCCACCGGGCTGCCCAATCTCTGTTGACCTTGGGGATCTTTGCCCCATGACTGGCCAAAGTTGGAGAGCATCATTTAGGATGGAGTCGGAAGCCCAGTGGGAGTGGTGAAAAGTAGCTACCACCTCAAACTGCTCACCCACCAGAAACCTACTGTCCCACCTGTGGAAGAGTCTGCTGTTACCTCATTAGCTTCACCAGCCTCCGCAGAGACCCATGGAACTGGAATGGAAGCATATCATCCTTGATCCTAAGGGACTGCCTCAGGAAACTAATAACTCCTTAGCATGCACGCTGTGGCAAGCAGAGATTGGGGATTGGAGTTTGCAATCAATGCTGGCCTTGCTAATGATGCCTGTATCTGAGAGAATTAACAGAAAGCTTTGCCTGGAGAATCTCCCTGGGAACAGATTGACTGCCTCATAATGACACTGCCTCTTAGTGGTAATTCATCTTGTGTGATGCTATGAACTGTTCTATACATACAATTCTTTTTTTCCTCCCTTTGTAGTTAAGGATGATTGAGAGACTTTCAGGACTTCTTTCCGAAAGGAAATTGGAAAAAAAAATTGCTATCTGTGGCATATTTTTCACTCAGAATTTTAATATCTTCCTTGGAGTTTCGAGAAGCTGTATTAAACTGACGCATGTCTAACAGCGAAAGATCAGGGAGAGAATTCTACTCCAAACACCCCAGAAGACATTGTGGTGTTTGGGGCGGGGGGGGGGGGGGGGGGGGATTGTGTGTTAAATTGTGCAGGAAAAAACTGCAGATGCTGGTTATCACTGAAAATGGACACAAAAGAACAATGAAGATAGATCCCAGGAATGAGTGGGTTAACATATGATGAGCGTTTGACAGCACTGGGCCTCTACTTGCTAGAGTATAGAAGGATGAGGGGGTCCTCATTGAAACTTACTGAATAATGAAAGGCCTGGATATAGATGTGGAGAGGATGTTTCCACTAGTGGGAGAGTCTAGTGCCAGAGGTTATAGCCTCAGAATTAAAGGATCTTCCGTTAGGAAGGAGATGAGGAGGGATTTCTTGTGAGAGGGTGGTGAATCTGTGGAATTCATTGCCACAGAAGGCTGTGGAGGCCATGTCAATGGATATTTTTAAGGCAGAGAAGTACAGGTTTCAGGGATTATGGGGAGAAGGCAGGAGAATGGGATAGAGAGGGATAGATAGAGCAGCCATGATTGAATGGCAGAGTAGACTTGTTGGGCCGAATGGCTTAATTCTGCTCCTGGAACTGATGGACTTCTGGAAATGCTAGAGAAACTCAGCGGAACAGGCAGCATCTCTGGAGAGGAGACGTTTCTGGTCGAGACCCTTCTACAGACAGATGTCATCCATTCCTACTCTCCAGGGATGCTGCCTGTCCCGCTGAGTTACTCCAGCATTATGTGTCTATCTAACCTTGATATAGTTCTGTTGGTAAACAATCAAAACAAGAGAAATGTCTCTTCAAACCCTAGAGTACATTGTGGTGTGGTGGGTCAGTGAGAGCTAACCTTAATAGTGGTTGATTGATAGCCAGAAAATAATGACTCATCTAAAAATATTCACAATTAACATCACGTTTACTTATTCTCTGTCTGCCTTTTCAAGCATTGTTTTTTTTCCTTGTTTTGCATTAGTGGGAGAATGCCCAGCAGTGAGTGGAGCGATTCTAATGTGAGACTGGATTCTACTAGATACAAGGAACTGCAAATGCTAGTTTACTGAAAAAAAAGATACAATGTGCTGGAGTGACACAGCAGGTCTGGCAGCCTCTCTGGAGAACATGGTTAGCTAAAGATCCTAGAAGCCATTGTAGTGTGGAGGTTTCAGTGAGAACTAACTTTAGTAATATACCTGATAGTGAAAGGCTTGGATAGAGTGGATGTGGAGAGGATGTTTCCACTAGTGGGAATGTCTAGAGGTTATAGCCTCAGAATTAAAGGATGTTTTTTTTGGAAGGCGATACGGAGAAATTTCTTTAGTCAGAGGGTGCAGAATCTGTGAAATTCTTTGCTACAGAAGGCTGTGGAGGCAAAGTCAGTGGATATATTTAAGGCAGAGATAGGTAGATTCTTGATTAGTACGAGTGTCAGAGGTTATGGGGAGAAGGCAGGAGAATGGGGTTAGGGGGGAGAGATAGATCAGCCATGATTGAATGGCGGAGTAGACTTGATGGGCCAAATGGCCTAATTCTACTCCTATCGCTTATGATCTTATGCTCTTAGCATGTAGAAAGGAACTGCAGGTGCTGGTTTAGATCAAAGATAGACACAAAGTGCTGGAGTAACTCAACGGGGCAGGCAGCGTCTCTGGAGAAAAAGGATAGGTGACGTTTTGGGACGGAACCTTTCTTCAGACTAAAACATCTTCCTCCAGAGATGCCGCTTTACCCACTGAGTTACTCCAGTACTTTGTGTCTTTCTTCAGAGCTAACCTTAGTATGGGTTTCAACCCGAAACGTCACCTATTCCTTTTCTCCAAAGATGCTGCCTGACCCGCTGAGTTACTCCAGCAATTTGTGTCTATCTTCGGAATAAACCAGCAATTGCATATCCTTCCTACACACTAACATTAGTTCCCACTGAACTCTCACCCGCTAAGTTACTCCAGCATTTTGTGCCTATCCCTAAATTAGATCCTTCAAAATTGATAAGGGGGATAGAAAACACATAGCAAAATACCAGAGGACATCGGTTTAAGGTGAAGGGGGAAAGACCTTAGTTAATAGATCTTAGTCTAACCTTAGAATTGTTCTATTTGTAAATGATCAGGGCGAGAGATTAAGGGTGAGCTAACCATGTTAGACAAAAGACAATAGGTGCAGGAGTAGACCATTCGGCCCTTCCAGCCAGCACCGCCATTCAATATAATCATGGCTGATCATCCCCAATCAGTACCCTGTTCCTGCCTTCTCCCCATGTCCCCTGACTCCGCTATCTTTAAGAGCCCTATCTAGCTCTCTCTTGAAAGTATCCAGAGAACCTGCCTCCACCACCCTCTCAGGCAGAGAATTCCACAGACTCACAACTCTCTGTGTTCTCCAGAGATGCTGCCTGGCCCACGATTTAATCCAGCACTGTGTGTCTTTTTCTGGATTCTGGTTGAAACGTCATGCGCTTTTAATAGTGATTTTTGTGATTGTAAACTGGAATAAGAAAAAGTCAACAAAAAAAAAGATCCAATTGCGGAATAGACCCATTTATGATCTGCATAAATTAATCCATTTGAGTTACCTTTTGAGATTCAACCCGCACCAGGGCATGAGTGATAGGAACATAACGTATCTGTTTAACACGGTTGTCCTCAGGTACATTATGTACAATCCATCCTGCCGTGGACTTTCCTGCTTCAATCTCTCTGACCAAGCCGCAGACTGATAAACGCTTACTGGCTTTAGCTGTTAGCCAGCAGCGCATGCACTGGGATGCAAGGCGACAGCCTGATTATGACTGCCGAATACAGAAAAGGTGTTGAAGAAAAGTTACGATTTTCCATCATAATTATTACTCTTTCCATCTCTCCTCTGTTACATCCTCCTACCTGATATTTATGCATTAGCTCCTGTTTTGCAGCAGCAGACAATTCACGTAGAAAAGGACAGGACTCGGGTGTGTTGCCATGGTGCCCATATGGTTATGTGCTTTCTTTAGTTAACCTTATCATCTTTCGCTGAAAAAAAACATTTTACCGTGGTCGGCTAGTATATTTCTTCAATTGGATTAGTGAGAAAAAGTAGAATAATACAGAAACCTTACACAAAAAAATTATATGAAAAAAAGCTTCATTTTATTAAAAGTGTTATAAATGTGCTCTCGTCATTATATGGAAAAGTCAAATGTACTGAATTTTCCACATAATAATCGAGAACGCATTTAATTATTTTAGGGCGTGGATTAATATTCATATGTAGCCTTAAATGTGACAAGGTATTCCTAACATGGTGACAATTTTCCAACAGAATTTCAGACTGAATCCCATGAGAGGGTTTCATGGCAGATGAACAATCGTAATTCCCTCTGTTTTACCAAGGTTACATCCGAACTCAGTGCCTAGTTAAAACAAGGGCTCTGGGAGATTAGGGTTTAAGACGAGAAAATGGATGAAAATTTTTACTTACTGTGGCATGGTGGCGCTTCGATAGTGTTGCTGCCTTACAGCGCCAGAGACCCGGGTTCATCCTGACTACGGGCGCTGTCTGTACGGAGTTCTCCCTGTGACCGCGTGGGTTTTCTCCGGGTGCTCCGGTTTCCGCCCACATTCCAAAAACGTGCAGGTTTGTAGGTTAATTGGCTTCTGTAAATTGTCTCTAGTGCGTACGATAGAACTAGTGTACATGTGATTTGTCAGCCAGATAAGGTGGGCCGAAGGGCCTGTTTCCATGCTGTATCTCTAAACGGTGGAGGCTTGTGGCCAAGAGGGTAAAAAAGTCGGCCCCACTCCATGTTTGGGCAGGGATGTAGCTGAGGAGTTTCTCTTCAGCTGCCTTTATCCCCTTGCTCTTATACTTTTGCAAGGGGGTTCTCTCCTTTCCCACCCCAACCCCACCCATCCAGCTCACTGTATCAGCATTGAATCAATTGTAAAGCGACTGCATTCGGATACCATCGCAACTGCCTATCTGTCACGTGGCAGGGTGTAAGAAACAGTAGGATCAGGCTTTAAGTCTTTTGATGCATCTAACTCATGCTGAAGTTAGACACAAAAAGCTGGAGTAAGTCTTTGTCTGAAGATGTGTCTCGACCCGAAACGTCACCTATTACTTTTCTCCAGAGATGCTGGCTGACCCATTGAGTTACCCCAGCTTGTTGTGTCTAGCTTCGGTTTACACCAATTCTTTTCTATACATAACTGGTGTTTTCTTAAAGCACAGATGACTCAAGTTGGTGATTGTTTGGTGACTTTAGATTTAAGTTAGCGCCAGATATTGCATGTGTTTAGCGCAACAAGATTTGTGGAATACAATTTCTAGGAATGAGTATAGAACAAAAAGGTGCAGTGGTTCAATTATATCCCCCTGAGATGGCAGAGATATTTTAGTTTACCATCTTAATCAAGAGACTGCACTTTCCACAGCGTGACACTCTCTCAGTACATCATGAGGAACATTGACCTAGATCTTTGTGTCTAATTCACTGGAATGGGACTTGAACGTACAACCTCCCGACTCAGAGATAAGTGTGTCATCAACTGAGCCACAGCCGACTCCTTGGGGCTTGGAAAGCAAGTTGCTGAGAGGTAATCTTATGGAAGTGCATAAGAAAGAATGAAGAAATAACACAAGGCAAATGGATAGAAATAAGTATGGTAAAGTATTATTGTAGTGGCAGATTTTCATATCTTTACTCTAAAAGGTAATTAGCACCCTAGCCGCTATTTGGATGAGAATGGTTGAAGGGGGTGCCTTGTAAACGCATGCGAGCTCACTCACAGAGACCTTCAGAGCTTCTTCTCAGATATGGCTTCAAAACACAGTCTTTTGATGAATAAATGCTTTATTGTTGATAGAAAACAGTAAGATACATCCAAGATTCTTCCGACTCGTTACTGCAATCTTCTTCGAACTCCAGCTTATTACTTTAGACATTAGTAAACTCCTCGTGTCTCCGTAACACTGGCAAGATCTGGCATGTGGCCCGCATGACCCCGCATGGTAGAAGGGTCAACCTCCCCCATCGTCTCTCCAAACTAATCTTAAAAACTAAACTTCTGCCCAAGCATCTAAGCTCCAAACACGCCCAAAAACACGTCATAAATCCCACCCACAATATATAACGGGCAGTCAAAAATTTAAAGGCACATGCCATCATCAATGACATGCAAAACAGGCCAAATGACCACTGCAATAATTTCAAAGTGAAACGTGACTGCATGGCAAGAGCCATAGATTGATGAATGGTGAATGTCGAGCAAACTATCACGACTCTCACATTAGATTTACGTTTCCTATTGCCATGTGTAGCAATGTTACAACATTTTGAGATTTTAAAAATCAAGTCTGTAATTTATCCCATCACATAAAGCATAAAAAGAAGTTTAATTTGACACCTAATTCACTTTCATATCTTCAGTATTAAAAAGGTTATGGCCATTTTCATACTCGGAAATTAGCATCTTGTTCCCTATTGCTTTTCCATTGACTTAACACAAAAGCTGTGATCGAGGACAGTCAAAAGCCCATAACTTTCTTAAAAATTAAGAGAACTGAAAGAAATTTTCAGTTATTATAGATTGAAGCATTCTGAAACAAATATGAAACAATCTTACTTAGATGACATGAAATTAAAGCATATAATTAGTTAGTTACCTAATTGTAGCTAATTACAAAATTCAATTACTAGATCTAAACATCTATCAATTTCTTAAGAATAGATTAACATTTTTAAATAGCCTAAGTGTCCAAATAACATTCACACAATAATTCACAATATAACTTATTTTTTTTATCTCATTGTCATGGATTTACAGGCCAAATGGAAGCAATTGAATGTTTAATACCTGTAAATTAATGGGAATTTATATCATCTTGCGAATGGGGATTTCTGGAACGCGATCATTTGGAACGTTCATTTGTGGTGAATTTAACCCCGTATTGGCATGAAAATTATTGCCGTTAGTTCGGGGGAAAAAATCACCGTGTCGCATGAAAAAATGTGAATTAAAGGCCTCTTAAGGAGAACGTTTATACATAAAAATAAAGCACTTTCGTTTACCTTTCCCGTGTGTGAAATCCGTCCCCGTTGTTGGCGTTGACGGGTTCAGAAGATGATTTTAAAATGATTCCAACGCTGAACTTGTCGGGAGATTTTTAAAACAAAATACTCAAAACGCCCGTAGGAACGATTCTTCCGCAAACGCTTGTACTCCAACAAAATATAATTCAGGACAAGGTAGGAGAAACCGCGTTTTAACCCCGCCCCCCCCTTAAAGGCGCCAAAGTCGCGCACACGGCCAGTGGCAGAATTACAGCGTGACTGAAGGCAAGTATTGTAACATACCTACCATGTGTACCGAGGTACAGTGAAAAGCTTTGTTTTGTATGCCAGCCAAACAGATGGGAAGAACATTTGGGATATACATACTCACACAACAGATGGTGGGTATACTGCAGCTGGGAAGAGCACTTCACTTCTTACCAGTGTGACTTTCTCAACCTGTGAATGGTGGGACCTCATTGAAACTTGCCGAATAGTGAAAGGCCCGGATGGAGTGGATGTGGAGTGTCTTGGACCAGAGGCCATGGCGTCAGAATAAAAGGACGTACCTTTAGAAAGGAGATGAGGAGGGATTTCTCTAGGCAGAGGGTGGTGAATCTGCGGAATTCATTGCAACAGAAGGCTGTGGAGGCCAAGTCGATGGATAGTTTTAAGGCGGAGATTGACAGATTCTTGATTAGTACAGCTGTCTGAGGTTATGGGGAGAAAGCAGGATTATGGAGTTAAGTGGGAAAGATGGATCAGTCATGATTGATAGGTGGAGTAGACTTGATGGGCCGAATGGCCTGTCAGTTCCTATAAACTTATGGACTGTGTCTGGATCAATGTTTAGAGATTGCTGCAGCCTCACTATTGTTCTACCATGTGATTACCCCAGAACGGGAGAAGGCAAAGTAGATGGGAAGGAAGTCTTTGACTCTTATGCAAGTACTGCATATCCTTGTGATTAGTGGAGGAAATTTTGCTGGAATAATTTAAGTAATCAGACGTTGCAGTAATAGACTCAAGGGATGTATGGATGGACAAGAGAAGGATCCCGACTCTTCAGACCAAGGATTCCAAACCTGGGGTAAATTTACCCCCGGGAGAAAATATTTGCCTACCCAGGTGGTGAAATAGTTGATTCTGGATTTGTACATATTTTCTCTCATTGACTGACTGTGTTTGGTTCAGGAGTAGGCCATTCGGCCCTTCGAGCCAGCACCGCCATTCAATGTGATCATGGCTGATCATCTCCAATCAGTACCCCGTTCCTGCCTTCTCCCCATATCCCCTGACTCCGCTATTTTTAAGAGCCCTATCTAACTCTCTCTTGAAAGCATCCAGAGAACCTGCCTCCACCGCCCTCTGAGGCAGAGAATTCCACAGACTCACCACTCTCTGTGAGAAAAAGTGTTTCCTCGTCTCCGTTTTAACTGGCTTACTCCTTATTCTTAAACTATGGCCCCTGGTTCTGGAATCCCCCAACATTGGGAACATGGTTCCTGCCTCTAGCATGTCCAAACCCTTAACAATCTTATAACATTGTTATGTGCTATTAAAGTTGCCTGGGGTAAACGGGACGAAAAAGTTTGGGAACCCCTGCTTTAGACTTTAGACTTTTAGAGTTTAGACATACAGCAGGAAACAGGCCCTTAGGCCCATCGAGTCTGCACCATCCAGCGATCGCCCCGTACACTAGCGACAATTTGCAGAAGCCAATTAACCTACAAACCTGCACATCTTTGGACTGTGGGAGGAAACCAGAGCACCGGGAGAAAACCCACGCAGTCACAAGGAGAATGTACAAACTTCATACAGACAGCACCCAAAGACAGTATTGAACCCGGGTCTCTGGCCCTTGAAGGCAGCAACTCGACTGCTACGCCTCTGTGCCGCCACTTCAAAACATCACCTATCCATATTCTCCAGAGTTGCTGCCTGGCCCACTGAGCTACTGCGCACTTTGTGTCTTTCTTGGATGCATGGATGAGGTATGGTCAAGCTTGAAAAGGTTCAGAGAAGATTTACGAGGATGTTGCCAGGACTAGAGGGTCTGAGCTATAGGGAGAGGCTGGGTCTCTGTTCCTTGGAGCGCAGGAGGATGAAGGGTGATCTTATAGTGGTATATAAAATCATGAGAGTTATAAATCGGGTAAATGCCCAGAGTTGGGGAATCGAGGACCAGAGGACATAGGTTCAAGGTGAAGGGGAAATGATTTAATAGGAATCAGAGGGGTAACTTTTTCACACAAAGGGTGGTGGGTGTATGGAACAAACTGCCAGAGGAGGTAGTTGAGGTTGGGACTATCCCAACGTTTAAGAAACAGTTAGACAGGTACATGGATAGGACAAGTTTGGAGGGATATGGACCAAACCAGGCAGGTAGGAGTAGTGTAGCTGGGACATGTCAGCCGGTGTGGGCATGTTGGGCTGAAGGGCCTGTTTCCACACTGTATCACTCTATGCCTCTATGACACTATGATAGGTTTAATCGAATGCCCTTACTCTCCCCGGTTAACCGGCTTTAATAAAGTTCAAGACATAACCTATTTTATCACACTTCTATTAAATTGTCTTTCACAGTTTTGTGAAGCTGAATATTGGGAAAAGTTCAAACAAGCTTCAGTCGTGTGGAGTGAGAGTGACTGAATTTATTTTAATGATGTGTGCCATTCTAAAAAAATAAACCATGTTCCACTCCAATTCTTTTTGATTGCAAAATTCTTAATTCCTATTGCATCTTCAATTTGAAAGTACTGATGTGGAAAAAAGACGTAAAGGATCTTCTGTGCATGCAGGCACAATTCAATTAAATGTTAGTTCACCCACACAGCTCTTGGTAAAGAGTGTTACCCTTTGTGTTATTTCTCATGATCATCTTCGACAACCGTGAAATTCTATTATGCACCGAGGGGCTGCCTGGAACGTCTAACACTAACAGGACTTCCTCACAAAACGAAGAAAAGTTGGATAAATATTTTTGGAGCGAATTTGGAAGCTACAAAATTTAGAACGTAGGGTCTCAACCCGAAACGTCACCCATTCCTTCTCTCCGGGGCTGTCCCGCTGAGTTACTCCAGCTTTTTGTGTCTATCTGCAGATCCTTCCTTACGCAGAACAGTATTGGGAACTCAGTCCTTCTACCCTTAAATCACTTAAATAATGGCTGATCTGTGTCTAAATCTATTTACCTGCCTCTGATCTACCATCCTTGAAATTTGGGGGAGTGTATTTCAGATTTTCAAGATCTCTGAGTTGACACTGTCCTGCGAAATTGACTTCTGAATTAGACAATGGACAATAGACAATAGGTGCAGGAGTAGGCCCTTCGGCCCTTCGAGCCAGCACCGCCATTCAATGTGATCATGGCTGATCATCCCCAATCAGTACCCCGTTCCTGCCTTCTCCCCAAATCCCCTGACTCCGCTATTTTTAAGAGCCCTATCTAGCTCTTTCTTGAAAGCATCCAGAGAACCTGCCTCCACCGCCCTCTGAGGCAGAGAATTCCACAGACTCACCACTCTCTGAGAGAAAAAGTTTTTCCTCGTCTCCGTTCTAAATGGCTTACTCCTTATTCTTAAACTGTGGCCCCTGGTTCTGGACTCCCCCAACATCGGAAACATGTTTCCTGCCTCTAGCTTGTCCAAACCCTTAACAATCTTATATGTTTCAATGAGATTGCCTCTCATCCTTCTAAACTCCAGAGTGTACAAGCCCAGCTGCTCCATTCTCTCAGCATATGACAGTCCCGCTTTCCTGGGAATTAATTCTAGATCAAATTTCATGAATGGGTTCCCTTAGTTCTAAATTCCTCTGCCAAGTGAAAATTACTTCCCTAATGCAAAAGCGCTCTTATTGAAAAGCATTGTAATTTATCAGTCCAGTGATCTTATTTTCACATGTATTGCACATATATGCTTTCTGATCATATGCCTGGAGATTCCTGTCCTTGAATAGATCAACTAACCTGATTTGAATTGTTGAGACATGGTGAAAGAGGAATATTGAGGAGTTTAGTGTGGTTACCATTGAAAAAGCTTTGAAATGTTGTCTGGATGGCTCAAGTTCTCTAATGAGCTAGCTGCCTGAATACAAAATTGGATTCATGGAATGAGGCAGAGGGTGGTGATGGAAGGTATAATAGTACCCCATATTCTCTCTATTCAACAATACCCTACTGGGCCCTGTCTGTCCTGGGCACGAGTTGCACTTTGTGTTCGGTCCAGAGCAAAGAACTGCATTTCAGACGTTGAAACAGAGTTTGATGAGTGCCCTAATGGGTAACTATGATCCAAAGGCACCAAGCCAAGTTATTGCAGATGCAAGTCCGGTGGGGCTAGGAGGGGTACTTGTACAGAAGCATGCGGGACAATCGTGAGTCATAGCTGAATGGTGCAAAGAGCTGGAGTAACTCATCGGGTCAGACAGCATCTCTGGAGAAAAGGAATAGGTGACGTTTTGTGTCGAGATCTTTCTTCAGACTGAGTTCAGTACATCTACTTCTGATCCTGTTTCTTCTGTTCTTCTGTCACACCTGTGATCATTTATGCTTGCATTTATGCTCTGCCTCAGAGGGCGGTGGAGGCAGGTTCTCTGGATGCTTTCAAGAGAGAGCTAGATAGGGCTCTTAAAGATAGCGGAGTCAGGGGATATGGGGACAAGGCAGGAACGGGGTACTGATTGGGGATGATCAGCCATGATCACATTGAATGGCGGTGCTGGCTCGAAGGGCCAAATAGCCTACTCCTGTACCTATTATCTATTGTCTATTGTCTAATTTATATTTTGGAATCATAGAGTCATAGAGTGATACCGTGTGGAAACAGGCCCTTCAGCCCTACTTGCCCACACCGGCCAACATGTCCCAGCTACACTAGTCCCACCTGCTTGGTCCATATCCCTCCAAACATATCTATGCACCTGTTTCTTAAATGTTGGGATAGTCCCAGCCTCAACTACCTCCTCTGGCAGCCTGTTCCATACACCCACCACCCTTTGCGTAAAAAAGTTACCCCTCAAATTCCTATTAAATTTTTCCCCTTCACCTTGAACCTATGCTCCTGGTCCTCGATTCACCTACTCTGGGCAAGAGATCTGTGCATCTACCCGATCTATTCCTCTCATGATTTTATACATCACAATAAGATCACCCCTCATCCTCCTGCGCTCCAAGGAATAGAATCCCAGCCTACGCAACCTCTCCCTCTAGCTCAGACCCTCTCGCCCTGGCAACATCCTTGTAAACCGTCTCTGTAAACTTTCCAGCTTGACAACATTTTTCCTATAACATGGTGCCCAGAACTGAACACAATACACATTTTGACAGCACTCTTTGATTTCCACTTCAGCTGAACTCCAGGGGCTCTGCTTATTTATAATTTGTACCTAAGAGCAGCTCAATTAAGACTGACCTTGACTTTACCTCCTACCACAAGCACTTGTGATTGACAATTCCTGCTGAATATTTCAAACTCTGCCAGAAGTGATTTGTTCTTGTGTGCATGCATGTTTTTCTGGCTAAGGTGCCAGGGGAGGGATGGCAGGTAGGGGAAGTGGAGCTGATTGAGTTTCCCTTCACAATCTCTACTGCATTTATTTTTGTCCAGCAAAGTTATTTGATTCACTAAATAAGCATTCACGTGCATGTAGCGCTAATAAAAACAAAATGATCCTCCTTTTGTGCTACAAACTCTCTGTAATACTGTACATTTACTTCTGCTAGTGTGGAAAATTTAGTGGATATGGGGTAAGATTATATATAAGTAGACTCAAAATGCTGGAGTAGCTCAGCGAGACAGGCTGCAACTCTGGAGAGAAGGAATTGGTGACGTTTCGACAGACCTTGCAGAGCCCAGGCCGTCAATCAGTCACCTGTACACTAGCTCCATGTTATCCCACGTTCACTTCCCGCACACTAGGGGAAATTTATAGCAGCCAATAAACCCACAAACCTGCACTTCTTTGGAATGTGGGAGGGTAAAGGGCCAGTCCCATTTGGGCGTCATTTGCGCGTCTCGCAGATGGCGTGCGAAGATTTTGTACATCCCAAAATCCTGGGGCGCCGTGCGCGACAGCGCGTCACTGCCTACGTCACCACGCACCATTCGGCGTCATGATGCGTAAATGATGTCGCGTAAATTACGCGCCAATGACGCCCAAGTGGGACAGGTCCTTAACTGGAGCACCCGGAGAAAACCCGCTCGGGTCACAGGGAGAACGTACAAACTCAGACAGCACCTGAGGTCAGAATCGAACCCAGGTCTCTGGCACTGTGAGGCAGCAGCCCTACCCCATCGCCACTCCATGTAAAATTTCCAATCCCAATATTTTTAATTGTGGAGAGTATTGTGCTTATATTTCATAATTATTACTTCTTTTTCAAAATAGCATGCATCACCCACTATCTATCTATCCTCTATCTTGTATACATTACTAAAACTCTCATCTTGACCACTTCCTGTCTGTGTTGTAATTAAATTTGCGCAAAAACAATCCCCCATAGCGCTACGATTTTTCGCCACCTTACTCGCCATTCGCCTCTGCTGCAAGTCAGATAAGTTTTGTTCCGCTCGTGTCACAGTCTGTCCTCTCCTGCCTGCCTGCCACTCCCCTCTCATCAGCCCAACTCTCCTCACCTGTGGCACTCATTTGCCTCTGATCACCAATTAATCCGGTATATAGACTCTCCTCACCGTTCCCACAGTGCCAGATTGTTCTCAGCATTCATGCAAGACTCTCCAGCGATTTCCCAACTGCCTACAAGGACTCGAACCTGCCTGCCCCTCTTCGGAACCCTCGCCCAATCCTGAGTCTCTGTGTGAGTATGATGTACCCATTCCTGTGTTACAGTATTGGAATAAAGTTCAGTACCAACTATACCTGCCTGATTCTGTGCTGCTATCGGGTCCAAGCTATCCCCGTTACAGTACAATCTGGCCAACAATGGACTCGGCGCACACTACGTCTCCGGCAAACCGCTTCGGGAGGATTGAGCACACGCTCCTGCAGCACGAAGCTATGCTCACTGCCTCCAACTCCGAGATTCGACAGGCTGTGTCAAACCAAGAACAAGCATTGGTTGCACTAGTCACCCAGGTCCAACAGCTGACGACCACACTCGCCCAGGCTACACCCCATGCCTCGCCTCCGGCTCCGACAGCACCAGCTCCCGGTCCGCCAGAAACATCACCTGAACCCCGGAGCGTTACGCTGGAGACCCGGAGGGCTGCAACCCATTCATCACGAACTGTTCCATTCTCTTCGCCCTACAGCCCTACACCTTCGCCCAGGAAGCGGCGAGAGTGGCGTTTACCATTAATCACCTGACTGGCAGAGCTCGGCTGTGGGAAACGGCTGAATGGGAGCAACGCACGCCGGCTTGCTCCTCTTTCCAGGCCTTCGCCGCGGAGCTTCGCAAGGTGTTCGGTAAGGTTGCGATGGGTCCGGACGCTGCGGGAGGTCTGCTGGGGTTGAGCCAGGGGAACTAGAGCGTCGCTGACTTCGCCATTGACTTTCGCACCAGAGCCCGGGAGAGTGATTGGAACGCCCCGCCCGGCCCAGTGTGACGCTTTCTTGCTGGGCTTGAATGACTATATCAAGGATGAGTTGGTGTCCCACGACCTTCCTTCTTCTCTGGATGGGCTTATCGAGCTAACGACCCGTCTGGACCGACGCATCCTGGCGAGACGTCAGGAGAGGCGACAGGGACCGGCGGACCGCCAGCTTTCCACTCCAGCTCGTTTTCCTCCGGAGACTGGACTACCCTCGTCGGGGCAACCGTCGAGGCAACCCGAACCCATGCAGGTGGGTCGCACCAGTCTCACCCCCGAGGAACGGGAACGTCGAACCTCTGAACTTTCCCGCCGACGCCCTCTTTGTCATGCCCGTCTGCTGTTGTCTGATGGCCCTCACACCCTCGCCACCTTCATAGACTCTGGTTGTGACATTAATCTTATGGACAAGGAACTAGCCCGCCAGCTAGGCATCAGTTGTGTTCCCCTGCCTGAACCTGTTCCCGCCGACTCCCTCGACGGCCATCGCCTGGGGACTGTTTCTCACCGGACGGTCCCAGTGCGCATGCTCCTGTCTGGTAATCACCATGAGACCATCCAGTTCCACATCCTGTAGTCTCCCCGTCTTCCCCTCATCCTGGGTTACCCCTGGCTTCGGCGACACAACCCCAACATCGACTGGAGGACGGGGGTCGTCTTGGGTTGGAGCCCTTCCTGCCACCAAGTGTGCCTGAAGCAAGCCTCAGCTCCTCAACCGGCCACCTGCTCCAGTGCTGCTCCGGATCTGATGGGGGTCCCAGCCAAGTACCATGACTTTGGGGAGGTTTTTAGCAAGTCTAGGGCCACCTCCCTTCCTCCTCATCAGCCCTATGACTGCGCCATAGACCTCCTGCCTGGTTCCGCTCCTCCTGGGGGTCGACTTTACTCCCTGTCCGCCCCTGAGAGAGGCGCCATGGAGAAATACATAAACGACTCCTTGGCTGGTGGTCTCATCCATCCCTCCTCGTCTCCTGCTGGGGCTGGGTTCTTCTTCGTGGAGAAGAAGGACAAATCTCTGCGTCCCTGCATAGATTACCGGGGGCTCAACGGCATCACGGTGAAGAATCGCTACCCTCTCCTACTCATCTCCTCTGCTTTCGAGCTCCTGGAGGGGGCCACCATCTTTTCGAAGCTGGATCTACGCAATGCCTACCACTTGGTCCGCATCAAAGAGGGAGATGAGTGGAAGACCGCCTTCAACACTCCCACGGGACATTATGAATACCGGGTGATGCCCTTTGGCCTCACCAACGCCCCAGCCGTCTTCCAGGCTTTGGTCAATGACGTTCTCAGAGACATGTTGAACAAGTACGTGTTCGTCTATCTTGATGACATCCTCATCTTTTCACGGACCAAGGAGGAACACGTACACCACGTCCAGGCAGTTCTACATCGGCTCCTGGCGAACTCGCTCTTCGTTAACGCTGAGAAGTGCGCGTTTCACTCCCCGTCAGTCTCCTTCCTAGGATACATCGTTGGCCAAGAGAACATCAAGATGGACCCCGCCAAGGTCTCTGCTGTCACCACCTGGCCCGTTCCTGACTCCTCTGGAGCTGCTTCCGTCAGCCAAGGAAACTGCCGAGCTCATGTTACTCCACGTCTTCAGGCTCCATGGTCTCCCCGTCGATGTGGTCTCCGACCGAGGACCCCAGTTTGCCTCTGTGTTCTGGAGGGAGTTCTGCATGCTTGTGGGGGCCACCGTGAGTCTGACGTCCAGATTTCATCCCCAGTCCAACGGCCAAACTGAAAGGAAGAATCAGGAGATGGAGACGGCGCTGCGGTGTATGGTGTCCAAGCATCCCTCCTCCTGGTCCCAGCAGTTATTGTGGGTGGAGTACGCCCACAACACCCTGACAAGCTCGGCCACTGGGCTCTCCCCTTTCCAGTGTGCCTACGGGTTCCAGCCTCCACTGTTCCCGGCGCTGGAGAAAGAGGTTTCCTGCCCGTCCATCCAGGCCTTCATTCGTCGCTGCTGCGGGACGTGGACCCAAGCCAGGGAGGCTCTTCTCCGCTCCGTGGCCCGTTACGCCACGACTGCCAACCGTCACCGCACCCAGGCCCCCACCTACCTCGCGGGCCAGAGGGTGTGGCTGTCGACCCGGGACCTTCCCTTGAGGGTGGAGTCCAAGAAGTTGGCACCCAAGTTCATCGGTCCCTTTGAGATCCAGAAGGTCATCAACCCAGCGGCTGTGATGCTCAAGTTGCCTCGTTCCATGCGGGTCCATCCTACGTTCCACGTGTCCAGAGTAAAGCCAGTCCGGGAGAGCTCTTTGGTCCCCGCAGTCCCTCCTCCTCCACCTCCTCGTCTCATCGACGGAGGCCCCGCCTTTACGGTGCACCGCCTCCTGCGCTCCCGCCGTCGCGGGAGGGGTCTCCAATACCTGGTCGATTGGGAGGGTTACGGTCCAGAGGAGAGGTCCTGGGTTCCTGCTCGACACATCCTGGACGCCTCCCTCATCAGGGAGTTTCACCGGCGTCATCCCGACCAGCCGTCCAAGTCCGCCACTCCTAGAGGGGTCGCCGCCCCTGAGACTCTGTCCCCTCTTCCGTCTGAGGTGCCCAGTGACGACGAGACGGAGCTTTCCTCTGATGCTAGGGAGGAGGATGCGGACATGGATGTCTCGGACGAATATTAGCCCTCCTCCGGTCCCCCTCCTCCCACCCAACTCTGCGTGGGATTGGGTTTATTTTCTTTATTGTTTTTTTTTTCCTTTTGTTTTGGGACGTCAGGAGCCGTCCCTTGAGGGGGGGGTTCTGTCACAGTCTGTCCTCTCCTGCCTGCCTGCCACTCCCCTCTCATCAGCCCAACTCTCCTCACCTGTGGCACTCAGTTGCCTCTGATCACCAATTAATCCGGTATATAGACTCTCCTCACCGTTCCCACAGTGCCAGATTGTTCTCAGCATTCATGCAAGACTCTCCAGCGATTTCCCGACTGCCTACAAGGATTCGAACCTGCCTGCCCCTCTTCGGAACCCTCGCTCAATCCTGAGTCTCTGTGTGAGTACGATGTACCCATTCCTGTGTTACAGTATCGGAATAAAGTTCAGTACCAACTATACCTGCCTGATTCTGTGCTGCTATCGGGTCCAAGCTATCCCCGTTACAGCTTGGTGAAATAGTACAAAAGTTATGAAGGTTTTGAAGGTTCCCCCTCACCCTCACCCCCCCCTCCCCCACAGCCCCCCCCTCCCCACACTCCCCCTCCCCCACAGCTCCTCACAGATTCACCACCCTCTGACTAATTAAATTCCTCCTCGTCTCCTTCCTAAAGGAACGTCCTTTTATTCTGAGGCTATGACCAAGGTAATGCAAGTTGAAATCATTCCCTCGATAGGTGTGTGTCCCCCAACCCCACTGTAATTCACCCTCCCACCCCACTTTAATTTAATTATCATCAAATCATTCTGTACCTCGCTGTCTCACGTACTTATCTAACATCCACTCAAATACAACCATGTTGGTCGTCTCAACCACAGCGAGAGACAATTTGTTATTCTAACAACTCCCCAGATAGAGCAGTTCTCCTGAATCTGTTGAATTTACTGTGGCTTATCCTGAATGATAGATCAATGCAGCAGAATACAGAGAATATTGAAGAGACAATGCTTACAGAAAAATCACGATCAGCCTACAGCTAATTTCAATAATGTTTCTTTGATTATACTTCTTTCATAGATGAAAGAGAGATAGGAGTTTTGTTTGAAATAAACATTCACAAAATGATGTTGTACATGGGAGTCAGATTCCTATTCACAATTAAAGATGACGCGTGAATATTTATTCCTGGTTCGGCAAATGTTTTGAAGACACCACAGCTTATTTTGATTTGTGCTTTAGTACTTAGTTTATTATCAATCTTGGTAAATGGAGTAATTACAATAATCGATTTAATGGTCTATCTGCAAAGTAAACAAGCTGTTTGCATTTGGATTCTATTACATGTCTCTTAACTCATATATAATGATCAGCTTCAATGCAGTACCTTTCACATTGTTTAGTTTAGTTTAGAGATACAGCGCAGAAAGAAGCAGGCCCTTTGGCCCACCGAGTCCGCACCGACCAGCGATCCCCGCACATTGGCGCCATCCTAAACACACCAGGGACAATTTACACTTATACCAAGCCAATTAACCTACAAACCTGTACGTCTTTGGAGTGTGGGAGGAAACCGAAGATCTCGGAGAAAACCCACGCGGCCACGGTGAGAACGTACAAACTCCGTACAGACAGCACCCGTAGTCGGGATCGAACCCAGGTCTCCGGTGCTGCAAGGGCTGTAAGGCAGCAACTCTACCACTGCACCACTGCCGCCACTAAATGGGTCATTTGTGAAATGACCCATGCAGAGGTAGGATGTTGCTACATTCATATGAATAGATCCTAGGACACAAAGGCAAGAAATGAACTCCTGGAAGAATCCTGTGGATCAAGCAGTATCTGTGGTGGCAAAGTGATGGTTGACGTTTCAGGTTGAGTGTTACGACTCCCTGAAAGCAAGCAATCCAGAGCCACGTAACACAGTTCAAAAGCCAGGTTTAAGTTAAAAAATAGTTTAATTTATTTAATAACACACCAAAACCCAAACCTGATTCAAACAACCCAGACAAGGATATGAATGGATTAACAAACAACTTAAAAGTGCTCAGGCCAGCCACGCGATGGACCGTCGAACCTGAGACTCTAAACCTGCCTAAAAGAAAGCTATCCCTGAAACAAAATACCGATAACTTCTAAGGACAGCCCAATTCAATATTTGGTACTACATAATGTTGAAATTACACGAAGTTCTATGCCATGTGGCCAGGTCTTCCACAGCTCACACCAGCGATCAGCTCACGAGGCAGGGTCGTCGAAGAGAGAGCGAGAATTCTGGGAACTCTGCTATTTATACTTCAGATGAGTCACCCGTCACCTGACGCAGCTTGGCCAATCGGGTACAGGAGCCTTTTAGCCTGCACTCGGGAAAGAAACAGAGAAAGGTTAATACATAACATTGACCAGGAGGGGGAGCGCCTAACACCCCCACCCAAAGATACTGAATAAGTTTCGGAAGAAGAGAGAAAAAACACCACCAAATCCCCGAAACTATTCAGGAGCTAAACTCCACTGGCGTGACAATGCGTCAGCCAAGACATTATCCTTGCCACGGATATGCCTGACCTCCAGGTTGTAGTCTTGCAGCTGCAAACTCCAGCTCATTAACCGCCGGTTCTTATTCTTCATATTATTCAAAAATACCAACGGATTATGATCCGTGAGTATGATGACAGGGACATTCGAGGAGCCAACATAAACCTCGAAATGACTCGGAGACATCAACATAGCAAGGGCCTCTTTCTCAACGGTGGAGTACCACTTCTGATGCCGATTAAACTTCTTAGAGAAGTACGAAACTGGATGCTCCACCCCCTCTGAATCATCCTGTAGAAGAACTCCCCCAACCCCACGATCACTAGCATCCACTGCCAGCTTAAATGGACGCTCAAAATCAGGTGCCGCAAGCACAGGTGCGCGCACCAGAAGACTTTTAGTATGCTCAAAAGCTTGTTGACACTCTGCGGACAACACAAAATCTACCTTCGGACTCAGCAAATCCGTCAAAGGGGCAGCCACCGCAGAGAAGTTTGGACAGAATCCCCTATAGTACCCAACCATAGCCAGATACCTACGGAGTTCAGTCCTCGAGGTTGGAGCAGGAAATGCGACAATATGCTCCACCTTCTCCTTGAGAGTGCGAACCTGACCCGGCCCACAACCTTACCCAGATACGTTACCGTGGCCTGGCCAAATTCACACTTCCCCAGATTGATAGTTAGCTTTGCCTCCGCTAGACGATGGAATACCTCCTTCAGATGACCGATGTGTTCGATCCGCGACCTGGAGCACACAGCCAAATCATCAAGGTATGCCTCACAGAAGGTCAAACCAGACAATACAATGTTCACCAACCGTTGGAAGGTTGCCGGCGCATTGCGCATCCCAAATGCCATCACCGTATACTGCAGAAAGTTATCAGGCGTAACGAACGCAGAGATCTCCCTCGCCCGCCCAGTCAAGGGAACTTGCCAATACCCCTTTAACAAGTCTAATTTGGATACACAAGATGCACTTCCCACACGATCCACGCAATCCTCCATTCGTGGGAGAGGATAGCAATCCGGCTTAGTTACCGCATTGACTTTCCGGAAGTCTGTGCAAAACCTGTCCTCCCCATTAGCCTTCATAGCCAGTAGACACGGAGAACTCCACGGACTACAAAAAGGTTCAGCAATGCTATGCCGCAGCATATAGTCAACCTGACTCCCTAGACGATGACGCTTGCCAGGGTTGACCCGATAAGGATGCTATTTAATTGGCGCAGTACCAGCCACGTCAATGTCATGCTGCAGCACAGACGTCTGAGAAGGCACATCCGAGAACAGTGACCCATTTGACTTCACCAAAGCAAGCAGATCACCCCGCTGACTTTCAGTCAAAAGCGACAACCGCAAGGGACGCGACTCCAAAGCCTCAGAGTTACACAGCCTTCCCTGCGTCACTGCCACCGACAACCGTGCCTCACCCACATCACCACCAGTGTCGGGGGGCAGCACCACTGCAGCCAAAACAGGCTTAGATGAAACCGAAGGACACAGCACCTCCCCATAAACCTCCACAGGCTCCTGCTCATGGTACTGCTTCATCATGTTGACATGACAGAGCTGGGTCTTACGCCTTCGATCAGGGGTACCAATAACATAATCCCTTTCACCAACCTTCTTAACCACCTGATAGGCACCGCTATACCGAGCCTGTAGACTGGAACCAGGAATAGGCAACAACACCAGGACCTTGTCACCTGGAGAAACATTCCTACTAGAAGCCTTCCTGTCGAACCACTTCATTACCTGACCAAAAACCTTCGACATGAAGCTGGAACCTTGGTCACTCTGCACCACCTTGGGTAAACCGAACAACAACAAAAACTTAGTGAGAGACTTCACAATGGTAGGGGCAGTAATTCTACGCAAAGGGACCACCTCCAGAAAGCGGGTAGACGCACACATAATTGTCAATAGAAACTTGTTGCCCACCTTTGTCCGAGGTAGAGGACCCACACAATCAACTAAAATCCGCTCCAACGGCTCACCGACCACAGGGATTGGACATAAAGGTGCAGGAACAATCGATTGGTTTGGCTTTCCTGCCACCTGGCAAATGTGACAACACCTGCAATGCTGTTTCACGTCCCTTTTCAACCCTGGCCAAAAAAAATTCCGTAAGATACGGTCATTCGTCTTATTGACTCCCGAATGTCCACCCAGAGGACCATCATGAGCCAAACAGAGTATCTCGTCCCTATACCGACGAGGTATCACAATCTGATCAACCACGCTCCAATCATCATGCCCAGATACATCCAAGGGAGACCACTTTCGCTTCAGTAAGCCCTCCCTTAGAAAACACCCCTTTGCTGTGGAATCCATATCCCCCTCAGGCACCGCGCGGTCGAACAGCTCAGATAAATCTGGATCACTCTTTTGCTCCTCAACCAGCCAGTCACGTGACAGCGACACCGGCCCACTTTCAGTCACTATCCACTCTTGAGATGTAGAAACACCCTTCAACACACAGGATCCATCATCCTGATCCCCAAAAATGCTCTCACTTGGGTCCACTACATCCTCAAACTTCGCCTGGCCCTTAGCCATAGCCCTCGTGACAGCACAAGCTGCGAAGACCTTCGGATGCTGCATAGCCAACCCATCAGGACTCTGCACCATCGGAACAGCCGTTACATCAGGAGTAACTAAAACTCTACCTCCTGCCAAGTCATTCCCCAAAATTACTGAAACTCCCTCAACGGGAAAACACGGCCGTAACCCAACAGTTACCCGGCCTGAAACCAACTCGGACTCGAGACTCACGGTATGCAAAGGTACTACCATGTCATCCATCCCAAATCCTACCACAGGGACACTTGACCCAACCGATGATTCCGCAGAAAACGGCAGTACACTATCCAATATAAAGGACTGAGTAGCACCAGTATCACGCAAGATGGATACTGGAACTCTATCACCCCCATCCTCCAGAGAAACAAAATCATTCATGCTGAACGCAGAATCATCCCTACACTTATCAGACTCAGGCACCTCAGGTACCACAGGTGCCTTGTGTGTACCCACCAAAGCCACAGGCTTTTCCTTTTTCTGCTGCAGAACGGGACACGCCTTTAACATGTGCCCTCTCCCTCTACAATAGTAGCACACAGGACCTTCGCTAGTCCTCAAATTTCCGTCCACCCTATGAGCTCGGACCTCCCTCTGTATCAACGTGCTGCCACTTGCAGGCACAGATGCACCTTTGACACTGTTTCGCGTGCTGAATCTTCGTCGCTTTTCATGTTCTTAAATGTCATCACTTTTCGCGTGCTGAATTTTCGTCGCTTTTCGTGTCCTGAAGGTTCGTCACTTTTCATGTGCTGAATTTTCATCGAGTGCAGGCTAAAAGGCTCCTGTACCCGATTGGCCAAGCTGCGTCAGGTGACGGGTGACTCATCTGAAGTATAAATAGCAGAGTTCCCAGAATTCTCGCTCTCTCTTCGACGACCCTGCCTCGTGAGCTGATCGCTGGTGTGAGCTGGTGTGACACCACCACGATCAACCGGCCATGCACCAAAACTATAGGAGCGCCCAACAAAATCAGCTTTATGAGTCAATACATACTCATCTGCCAACACCGTGGCCTTAGACACCTCATTCACTTTCTGCTCATTAAGGTAAGCAGTAACCCTCTCAGGGAGACAGTTCCCAAAGTCTTCCATAATCATATCTAATTCTTTCTCCCGCAGCCTAATCTGTGCCCTCTTGGTTTCCTCCTCAGCCGCACGCAGCTGAATCTCTGCCCTTTTTAGCTCCAACTCCTTCACCCTTATGACTGCCTCCATGTCCTGACCAGGCTGAACAGAAGGTGTGGGACTGTCTGCACAGCCAGACAAAACCCCCTTCTCCACCAACGCAGCCCACAACACCGATTTAATTGCTTGTTTCTTTGCATGTGGGTCAATAGGCACTTCATAGTTCCCTGCCAGAAAAATCAAATGCTCCTTCGTACCTCGATCAAACAACTCCCGACTAGGAGCCTCAATAAAGTCCTTCCATTTAGACTCCATATCAAATGTAGCCAAAGCACCAGCTAAACCCTGGGCACCAATGCTACCACAAACAGGGAAGAAAAATTTCCCTCACTACACACAGACTTCCTCAGTCACCAGAAGCCTTCCAAAAAAAAAAAAAAAAAAACGTCTAGGGTCCTCAAAACTTAGGACGAGCCCCCATTTTGTTACGACTCCCCGAAAGCAGGCAATCCAGAGCCGCGTAACACAGTTCAAAAGCCAGGTTTAAGATAAAAAATAGTTTAATTTATTTAATAACACACCAAAACCCAAACCTGATCCAAACAACCCAGACAAGGATATGAATGGATTAACAAACAACTTAAAGGTGCTCAGGCCAGCCACGCGATGGACCGTCGAACCTGAGACTCTAAACCTGCCTAAAAGAAAGCTATCCCTGAAACAAAATACCGATAACTTCTAAGGACAGCCCAATTCAATATTTGGTACTACGTAATGTTGAAATTACACGAAGTTCTATGCCTTGTGGCCAGGTCTTCCACAGCTCACACCAGCGATCAGCTCACGAGGCAGGGTCGTCGAAGAGAGAGCGAGAATTCTGGGAACTCTGCTATTTATACTTCAGATGAGTCACCCGTCACCTGACGCAGCTTGGCCAATCGGGTACAGGAGCCTTTTAGCCTGCACTCGGGAAAGAAACAGAGAAAGGTTAATACATAACATTGACCAGGAGGGGGAGCGCCTAACATTGAGATCCTGCAACAGGGATGGGAGTGGAGAGGAGGGAAGATGGCCAAAACATAGAAGTGGACGGGAGAGGTGAGACAGAGGCTGGTAGGTGATAGATGAGCAGACACAAATTGCTGGGGTAATGCAATGGGTCAGGCAGCATCTCTGCAGAAAAGGAATAGTTGATGTTTTGGGTCGGACCCTTTCTTCAGATCCCAGAGTCTCATGGTGCGGTAAGGCAGCAACTCTACCGCTGTGCCACCCCTTAGCATGTTGGCACTGCAGTTCGGGAAGAGTAAGCAGACCTTGGCAGATATATCACAGAGATAGAAACTGTAGTTGTGGAAAGGTCACCTTCTCAGTCACGAAAAGTCAAGTGTCCTCAGATATTAAGGGAATTAACTCTTGTGAAGCTCATTAGTATGAAACGGCTCAGCATGTCGAATAGAGGTTAAAGATAAAGAGAAGGGTATCATAAATTTAACTGTTACATAAAGGTTGCTGTTATCTCTCAAACACAAGTAAATATAAAGGACACCAAACAATTTTGGTCCTTTTAGAAGTCCTTAGTACTTTCATTTATTGGACCATTTTAAATGTAAGTAGGCTTGGGAAGACACCAGTCTTACAGCAGTGGCATAACTCATACAAAAACCTTCATCAATTTGGACAGATGCATTAATAGGAAGGCTCTGGAGGGCCATGGGCCAAATGCAAGCAAACAAGACTAGCCTCATCTGCATCCTTGGTCAGTATGGACAAGGTGGGCCGAAGGGCCTGTTTCCGTGCTGTGATAACACGCTGACTCTATGGTGAATAGTCAGCATTCTTTGATGGATTTTGGAATATTTCTGATCTGCGATACAGTGGCGCAGCAGTAGAGATGCCTCCTCACAGCACCAGAGACCCGGGTTCCTGACTACGGGTGCTGTCTGTACGGAGTTTGTACATTCTCCCTGTGACCACATGGGTTTTCTCCAGGAGCTCCGGTTTCCTCCCACATTCCAAAGGCGTGCAGGGTTGTAGGTTAATTGGCTTCTGTAAATTGCCCCTAGGAACTGCAGATGCTGGAAAATCGAAGGTAGACATAAATGCTGGAGAAACTCAGCGGGTGCGGCAGCATCTATGGAGCGAAGGAAATAGGCAACGTTTCGGGCCGAAACCCTTCTTCAGAAATGTCCAACACTAGAGGGCATAGCCATAAGGTGAGAGGGGGGAAGTTTAATGGGGATGTGCGGGGCAGGTTTTTGTCACAGAGAGTGATAGAGGCATGAACTAGTTAGTGTATGGTGATCACTAGTCCGAGTTGAGTTGATGAGCTGAAGGGCTTGTTTTCATGCTGTCTCTCGAAACTAAACTAAACTAAATTTTTTAAGGTCAACCTGATGTGCAATGTGCCTTCATTTTAGGATTTCATAATTATTTGATTTCAATTATCATTGAAAAAAAATTAAATCTAAATTATCATTAATTTCTCTTTGTTAGACTAGTTACATTTGCACGTAAGATGTCTGCTGTGATTTTACTTCTAATCATCATTTAATATACACAACGTTTGTTAAATTGTCAGTTGGGGCTGAAGCATTTAAATGTAGATAAAATTATTTGCTAC
Source organism: Malacoraja senta (assembly GCA_038087875.1). Classification (NCBI taxonomy): domain Eukaryota; kingdom Metazoa; phylum Chordata; class Chondrichthyes; order Rajiformes; family Rajidae; genus Malacoraja; species Malacoraja senta. The sequence continues at coordinate 1,196,642 of CM075999.1, read as the reverse complement.
ACAGTACAACCCTCATAGATAAATTATAGAATGTTTTTGTCTAACATATTTACGGTAATTTTAACATTAACATTTCTGTGTTGACGAGATATTCGCTGTTGTGAGAGTGAATCAATCATCTGTTCACGGTCCAGTAAGCGGAGACAGTAGATGCAACGCATTCCCCTTAACTATTTATTAATTTTCTTCTTGATGTTAAGAAGCAAATTGAATTGGGTCATTTTATTCTCTCTTTCCAATTTCTTTCTCTGGAACGTCGGAGGTACTGGGGAGACTTGGTGGAAGTTTGTTAAAATTCTGAGAGTCATAGATCGGGTAGACAGTCAGAACCTTTTTTTCCCAGGGTGGAAATGTCCAACACTAGAGGGCATAGCCATAAGGTGAGAGGGGGTAAGTTTAATGGGAATGTGCAGGGCAAGTTTTTGTCACAGAGCGTAATGGAGGCATGAAACACATGCCAGGGGTAGTGGTGGAGGCAGGTATGTTACAGACGTTTAAGAGACTTTTAGATAGGTACGTGAAATTTCAGGGAATAGAGGGATATGTGTCATGTACATGTAGATGAGATCGTGAGATCCTTTTCTCCAGAGGTGCTGCCTGACCTGCTGAGTTACTCCAGGTTTTTATGTCCATCTTTGAGATCAGTTTAACTTGGCATCATGTTTGGCATAAACATTGTGGGTTAAGGACCCATTCCTGTGCTGCAATGTTGTATGTTCCATGTTTTAATTCTGGTCTCATGCACATCCCCATCACGACCACCCCGGGCCGCGGAGTTTGAACCGGCCCGTTCACGGAGCTCGGATTTAGCCGCGGGACTGACTTACAATCACCCGGCGGGGTCACAACATCGGAAGCCTGGATCGCCTCAGCGCAGAGGGAGAACAAGGAGGGACGAGACAAAGACTTTAAGACTTTTGCCTTCCATCACAGCGAGGAGGTGCCTGGTGAACTCACTGTGGTGGATGTTAAATTTGTGTTTATTGTGTGTTTTTGTTATTTTATTATATGAATGACTGCAAGGCACGAAATTTCGTTCAGAAGGTCTGAATGACAATAAAGGATACTTTACTTACTTACTTACTTACTTACATCCCAGATCTGGACTTCCCATCCTGTAGTTCTCTGCCGCTCTCTCCTCATTTGGGATACTTCTTTAAACCTATAACTTGTCACCCATGACACTTATCTCCTGAAGTGTTTCGTTAACCACATATTGTTTGAAAGCATTCCAATGACATAACTTTGCATTAATGATGCTTTAAATATGTAAAATAGCACTGTTAATAAATTGTATTATAAACCTGAAATACTCAAAGGTGCAATTCTTTTGCATGAACAGTCACTGTTAATTGGAAATTGAACAAAGAGCTGGCTGCCAAGTAGATAATAGAGGCCATGAAAGTAGTATTCACACTGCCGTTGAACAGACTTCACGAACCTTTGAATCCTTCATCTGCTCTTCTTCAGAGTAATTTCACTCTACTTCAGTACATGTTTTCCTCAGTTGCTCAGTACCTCAGTTGATATTTTCAAGAGAGGGTAAATGGGCCTGTCCCACTTTTTTCGGTAACTGCCGGCGACTGTCATAGTCGTAGCAGGTCACCGAGAAACCAGCGACGACCTACGTCATCCTGGTGACAACCTACAACAGCACCTACGTCAGGAGAAGTCAAGCTACGCTCATTGGCGTCAAACCCACTGTCGCCAAAAAAATTTCAACATGTTGAAAATTTGGCAGCGACCAGAAAGACGCTACGACTTTTTGCACGACTGAGGAGATTACTCCCGGTGACCCCCGGTGAACATGTGGCGACAAATAGTCACCTGTAGTTGCCTAAAAAATCGCCTAAGTGGGACAGACCCATCAGATATAGCTCCTGGGGCTAACGGAATCAAGAGATATGGGGAGGTCAGGCAGCATCTCTGGAGAAGGTGACGTTCTGGGAAGGGTCCCAACCCAAGACGCCACCTATCCATGTTCTCCAGAGGTGCTACCTGACCCGCTGATTTAAGGGGCTGTCCCACTTGGGCGACCTAATCCGTGAGTTCTGGCGAGTTTGCCCCCGACTCATACTCGCAGCATGGTCAACACGAGGTCGTAGAAGGTCTTTGTAACTCTCCTTCATGCTTGAGAATAGTCCCCGTGTACTTGAGGCCTCAGCTAAGTTGCGGCGTATTTTTCAACATGTTGAAAAATGTCCGCGAGTAAAAAAAGGTCGCCATGGAAAAAAATCGATACTTCTTTTACTCGTAGGTTTAGTCGTAGTAGGTCGTAGTAGGTCAGCATGTTAGTCATAGGTAATCGAGGGAAGTCGAAGGTAGTCGTAGATAGTCTTCATCATAGTCGAAGGGAGGTCGAAGGAGGTCGAAGGAGATCGAAGGAGGTCGTCTTCACTCTCCAATTTTCCTGAAGTTAGTTGTAGCTAGTCGTAGCTAGTCGAAGATAGTCTTCAACATAGTCGAAAGAGGTCGAAAGAGGTCTTCTACATAGTCGAAGGAGGTCTTCAACATGACATTTTTTTCAAACTCTCCTAAACTCTTCTAAACTCACCAATTACGTTGCCCAAGTGGGACAGCCCCTTGACTCCAGCACATTCTGTCTTTCATTACAAAGTGCTCTGGTTAAAGTAACTGCAATCAGTGATAATAAATCTTGTAGGACGTTATGCATGACTAGGGGCTAGTAAAGTTTGTGAGAGTTAATTTGGAATGGATCGATAAAGGCTATTTCTCTATAGAGAAGGAAAGCAGGGTAATAATGTATGTTTACAGCTTGGAGCCATTGAGACTGTATGGAGGTGCCAAAGACTCAGTCAAATGCAATAAAAGGATAACTTTGCATACTTAATTTGGTTGCCAAGTTCCAATCGCTTCTAATATCTGAGCATTGCTTTTTATGAGACTGATGGTATTACATACTGAGACTTATTGACATGTTTAACCCTTGAAACATTTTGGGAAGTTAAACGAGGCCATGAAATAACAGAATGAATGACAGGGCCCTGTGGAGTATTAATGAGCAGCAAGACTTTGGAATACAAGTACATAGTTCCCTCAAAATGGTGGCACGGGTTGATAGAGTGTAGAAGAAGGCCTATGGTATTCTTGCCTTCTTTGGTTGAGGCATTGAGTTTAAGACTTAGGATGTCAAGTTACAATTGTACAAATTGTTGGTTAGGCCACATTTGAAATACTGTGGTTGCCTTACTTTAGGAAGGATATAATTAAACCAGCGGGGGTACAGAGAAAGAAGGGTAGATGGCCTGATTTTCAGATTAAAACTTTTCTAGACCAGCATTAGCAACATGTGCATAGGGTAGCCGAAGTTTGGATCTGTCTTCTCCGTATTGCACTTGATGCTGGCTGAGTTGTAAGAGATCAGTAACCAGAAATATTAATATAGAAGCTGGAACAGGCCCTTCCACCCACAATATCGGTGCCAAGTTAGGCTAATCTCCGTTGTCTGCATGTGGTACATATCCCTCCATTCCCTGCATATCCGCATACTTTTCTGAAAGCCTCTAAATACCCACTATCATATCTGTTTCCATCTCCATACCAGGCAGCGCGTTCCAGGCACCCGCCCCTCCCTGGGAAGAAAGTTCTGACTGTCTACCATATCAATGACTCTCATCATTTTTACATACATTTTGACAGACATGGGTCTCTTCTCAATCTCCAGCATCCCAGAGCAAAACGATCCAAGTTTGTTCAACCTCTCCTGACAGCTAATGCCCTCGAAGCCAGGCATCATTCTGGTGAATGCCTGCATCCTTTCCAAAGCCTCCACAACCCTTCTCTAATGCAGTGACCAGAACTGTACACAAAATGCCAAATGTAGCCCAGCCAACGTTTTATAAAGCCGCATTATGACTTCCTGACTCTTATATTCAATGCCCTGACTGATGAAGGCAAGCAGACCATCTGTACCACTCCACCCATATGTGTTGCAACATTCAGGGACACAGTAAAAAGACTGGTTTATGGAGTCAAGAGTGTTTCACATCACTACTACACACTAACACACTGAAAACAAGCCTAGGAACTTTGTTAGTTTTAGGATAGATGAAGATTCGCAGGCCAATGATAGACACAAAGAGCTGGAGTAACTCTAAGGGGTCAGGCAGTATCTCTAGAGAAGAGGAATCGGTGACGTAGCGGGTTGAGACCAGACTGAGTCGGGGGAGAGAAGGGGGAGAGAAGGGGGAGAGAAGGGGGAGAGAAGGGGGAGAGAAGGGGGAGAGAAGGGGGAGAGAAGGGGGAGAGAAGGGGGAGAGAAGGGGGAGAGAAGGGGGAGAGAAGGGGGAGAGAAGGGGGAGAGAAGGGGGAGAGAAGGGGGAGAGAAGGGGGAGAGAAGGGGGAGAGAAGGGGGAGAGAAGGGGGAGAGAAGGGGGAGAGAAGGGGGAGAGAAGGGGGAGAGAAGGGGGAGAGAAGGGGGAGAGAAGGGGGAGAGAAGGGGGAGAGAAGGGGGAGAGAAGGGGGAGAGAAGGGGGAGAGAAGGGGGAGAGAAGGGGGAGAGAAGGGGGAGAGAAGGGGGAGAGAAGGGGGAGAGAAGGGGGAGAGAAGGGGGAGAGAAGGGGGAGAGAAGGGGGAGAGAAGGGGGAGAGAAGGGGGAGAGAAGGGGGAGAGAAGGGGGAGAAGTAGTGGAGACACTTTTAAGAAGTATAATAAAGTTTAGCGGGCATTTTACCCTGGGCCTGAAATTCCAATGAGCCAATCAAAATGCCCGGTCAGCAAAGGAGATTGCCTACGGCTGCCCTCGACTGCCTGTAACTACATAGCGACCCCACTCCACTGCACTACGAGTTCAAAAGAACTATGCCGACCAAATTTTACTCGCAGAGAATATTTCAACATGCTGAAAAATTTTCCGCGACCTAGCTGAGGCCATGAGTATTCGGGAACTTCCCTCAAGCATGAAGGAGAGTTCCAGCGACCTCATAGGACCTCCTAGGACCTTGTGTCGACCACGCTGCGAGTTTGAAGGTCGAAGACACTCTTCTAAACTCACAGATTAGGTCACCCAAGTGGGACAGCGGGTGTCAGAGGTTATGGAGAGAAGGCAGGAGAATGGGGTTAGGAGGGAGAAATAGATCAGCCATGATTGAATGGCGGAGAAGGCTTGATGGGCCGAATGGCCTAATTCTACTCCTATCACATGATCTTATGATCTCATGATCTGGCATGGTTGAATGGCGGAGTAGACTTGATGTAGCATCCCCGGGCGCGTCCTCAGGGCCTGTGCTGCGCAGCTGACAGACGTCTGGACTGACATCTTCAACCTGTCACTTGCCCAAGCAGTTGTGCCCACGTGCCTTAAATCCACCTCCATCGTGCCGGTGCCAAAACACTCCACTGCGGCAAGCCTCAACGACTTCCGCCCAGTTGCACTTACTCCCATCATCGCCAAGTGCTTCGAGAGGCTGGTCCTGGCACACCTCAAAGGCTGCCTACCCCCCACATTGGATCCCTATCAGTTTGCCTACTGCAAGAACAGGAGTACGGAGGATGCCATCTCAACGGCACTTCACTCTGCCCTCTCCCACCTCGACAACAGAGACACTTACGTAAGAATGCTGTTCATCGATTACAGCTCAGCATTCAACACCATCATACCCTCTAAACTGATCACCAAACTCGGTGACCTGGGCATCGACCCCTCCCTCTGCAACTGGATACTGGACTTTCTAACCAACAGACCCCAATCTGTTAGGTTAGACAAGCACACCTCTTCAACCCTCACCCTGAACACCGGCGTTCCACAGGGCTGTGTGCTGAGCCCCCTCCTCAATTCCCTCTTCACCTACGACTGCACACCTGTACATGGTACTAACACCATCATCAAGTATGCAGATGATACAACGGTGATTGGCCTCATCAGCAACAACGATGAGTTGGCCTATAGGGAGGAGGTCCAGCTCCTAGCAGCATGGTGCGCTGACAACAACCTGGCCCTTAACTCCAAGAAGACCAAGGAGCTCATTGTAGACTTCAGGAAGTCTAGGGGCGGCACGCACACCCCCATCCACATTAACGGGATGGAGGTGGAACGTGTTTCCAGCTTCAGGTTCCTGGGAGTCAACATCTCCGATGACCTCTCTTGGACCCACAATACCTCAACTCTGGTCAAGAAGGCTCACCAGCGTCTCTTCGTCCTGAGGAGACTAAAGAAGGTCCATCTGTCTCCTCAGATTCTGGTGAACTTCTACCGCTGCACCATCGAGAGCATCCTTACCAACTGTATCACAGTATGGCATGGCAACTGCTCTGTCTCCGACCGGAAAGCACTGCAGAGGGTGGTGAAAATTGCCCAACGCATCACCGGTTCCTCACTCCCCTCCATTGAGTCTGTCCAAAGCAAGCGTTGTCTGCGAAGGGCGCTCAGCATCGTCAGGGACTGCTCTCAGCCCAACCACAGACTGTTCACCCTCCTACCATCCGGGAGGCGCTACAGGTCTCTCCGTTGCCGGACCAGCAGGTCCAGGAACAGCTTCTTCCCTGCGGCGGTTACACTACTCAACACTGTACCTCGGTGACTGCCAATCACTCCTCCCACCAGGAAAAAAAAAATACTATGACTGTATGCACGTAAATAGATTTATTTACTGCTCATATTTATGTCGCTCTTCTAGGGAGATGCTAACTGCATTTCGTTGTCTCTGTACTGTACACTGCACAATGACAATAAAGTGGAATCTGAATCTGAATCTGATCTGAATGGGCTGAATGGTCTAATTCTGCTCCTATCACTTATGAAGCTATGAACCTATGAATCCCTCCCTACCAAATAAACTAAGGGTCACATTTGCTGGGCAATGACGGGAATCAGAAGGTCACATTCCAGGCATGCTTCTGTGAGCAAGTGCTGATTAATGTCTCAAGGCATCAAAACTGCTTCCTGACGGATACTGGTCTAAAGTATTTTCACAGGAGATGATTTGCAGGATGTAGCTGCCAGAACAATTATCTTGTTTTGACAACCTAGCAACAAAAGAACCTTTTCCGCCATCATGCTGCTGATTAAAAAGGATATTGTCACATACTGCTGAGATATGAAATGTGTCACATGGTGTGAAAACATTGTCAGCTGAACAGTATTAGCTGCAGTTCGGCAGTTGGCAAGTCAGAAGTCAGAAATAGTCAGAAAAGCCCTGTGCCAGAAAGCGTAATGGTAGGAGCCAGGGTCCTTAGTGTCATAGAGTGATACAGTGGATCCAGGCCCTTTGGCCCAACTTACCCAAACCGGCCAACATGTCCCGGCTACACTAGTCCCACCTGCCTGCGTTTGGTCCATGTCCCTCCAAACCTATCTATCCATGTACCTGCTAACTGTTTCTTAAATGTTGGGATAGTCCCTGCCTCAACAACCTCCTCTGGCAGCTCGTTCCATATACCTAGCACCCTTTGTGTGAAAAAGTTACCCCTCAGATTCCTATTAAATCTTCGCCCCCTTCACCTTAAACCTATGTCGTCTGGTCCTCGATTCCCCTACTCTGGGCAAGAGACTCTGTGCATCGACCCGATTTATTCCTCTCGTGATTTTATACACCTCTATAAGAACACCCCTCATCCTCCTGCTCTCCAAGGTATAGAGTCCCAGCCTACTCAACCTCTCCCTATATCTCACACCCTCTAGTCCTGGCAACATCCTCATAACATCCTGGCAACTTCCTCCTTTGGAAGAGTTGTTTAATTGTGACTTCATCAGTGTTCCCTGGCATCATTTCAAGTTGATATCGTTCCTTCCTTCATCATTACTAAATAAACAAATCATCTTGTTTCTCTTGTTCTTTAGAGGGCGGCACGGTGGTACAGCAGTACAGTTGCTGCCTTACGGCGCCAGAGACCCGGGCTCGACCCTGACCACGGGTGCTGTCTATACGGATTATGTACCTTCTCCCCGTGACCTGCATGGATTTTCCCCGGGAGCTCCAGTTTCCTTCCACACTCCAAAGACGTACCTGTTTGTAGGTTAATTGGCTCGGTAAAATTGCAAACTGTCCCTATTGTGTGTAGGATAATGTTAATGTACGGGGATCACTGGTCGGCACGGACTAGCTGGGCCGAAGGGAGTGTTTCCGCGCTGTATCTCTCAACTAAACTTGGTTTCTTGACTGATACCTTTCCTTCCTTCACCATTACTAAGGAAACAAATCATTTAGCAGTCGCCACTTTACTGTTTGTAGGCACGTGCCCTTCACAAATGCACTCGACCCTATCTAACGGTTTTAGATGTGCTTCGTGAGTGTAAAATGCTTAGAAATGTCCTAAAACAAAGAGGTAAAAGTTAATAAATGAATGCAAATCTTTCATTTTAACATTGTGCTAACAATGTAGGCTACAAATTTGTTGTGCTCACTGTGGTATCTTTTAGAGACACAGATACAGCACGGAGTCAGGGCCTTCAGCCCAAGAGTCTGCGCCCACCTGCGATCCACATACAATAGCTCTATCCTACACACTAGGGACAATTTATAGAAGCCAATTAGCCGACAAACCTGCATGTCTTTGGAATGTGGGAGGAAACCGGAGCAACTGGAGAAAACCCACGTGGTCACAGGGAGAACGTACAAACTCCATACAGACAGCACCCGTAGTCAGGATTGAACCCGGGACTCGGGCTCGGTGAGGCAAGAACTCTACAGCTGCGCCATTGTGTCGCCTTTCTATGAGTCCTGCCTGTAATTCTGTAAATATGTCCATACCATAATATAATAGGTATTATGTTATCTTATAACATAACATGCCTATGTTATAAGGTATTGTAACACATTAATAATGGTACTAAGCCTTGCACAATGAACAGCAGTCCATGCTGTGTGCTGAATTAGTTCATCTTAGCTCCAATGATTTCATGACACCACCATTTTCTTTGTTCATACCCAAGGAAGGATAAAACATCTACCCAGGGTTCCTGTTTCTCATGGTTATTTATTTTGCTTCTGCTGGAAAACATGCACGGATCGTAGAGAGAATCGAGCTTTTATAATCTCTCCCATCCACTCCTTAGGATGAAATCATCTTTTAGAATCCACTGTAGAGATTCTTTATAGTCTCACATTGAAAGTAATGGGCTTGGCTCTTAACTCGAGGTCAGGCAGGGGCTGTTGGTTCAAATCCTGATTCAGGGACTTGTGTTACAGTCTTAGGATAGGTCCACAAATGACATTACTTCTCATGTGGTCTGGTTTAGCCCTGCTGCACCACACCATGAATTTGCAGTAGTCTGCCATGCCTCAGTGAGTAACAGTACTCTAACTTGTGCCTCCTTGTTGGTGCCACATCAGGAGCATAATTGAGAGCAATGTTCAGCAAGGGTGAGCTACTCTGTCAGATAAATTGTTCAACTAAGCTCCTTTTTGCTTCTGAGGTTCTCTGCAGTATCCTAACTAATAACAAACACAAAATGCTGGAGTAACTCAGTGGGACAGGCAGGATCTCTAGCCCAAACGCACCTCCTCTTCTAACATGCTCTAGATGCCAGCTGATCTACATCGGTGAGACCAAGCGGAGGCTTGGCGATCGTTTCGCCGAACACCTCCGGTCGGTCCGCAATAACCAACCTGAACTCCCGGTGGCTCAGCACTTCAACTCCCCCTCCCATTCCGTATCTGACCTCTCTGTCCTGGGTCTCCTCCATGGCCACAGCGAGCAACACCGTAAATTGGAGGAAATGCACCTCATATTCCGCTTGGGCAGTCTACATCCTGGGGGCCTCAACATTGAATTCTCCCAATTCTGCTAGCCCTGGCTGTCCCCTCCCCTTCATCAGCCATCTGGTTGTCTCCTCCCCTCCCCCAGCCCTCGGGCTCCTCCTCCGCCTTTGTCCTTTTTTCCTTTCTTCTCCCCACCCCCTATCAGTCTGAAGAAGGGTTTCGGCCCGAAACATTACCTATTTCCTTCGCTCCATAGATGCTGCTGCACCCGCTGAGTTTCTCCAGCATTTTTGTGTACCTCCTCTTCTAACATCCCTGATAGCCAGAGGGGATTACACTCTGCATTGATGTGATACTCCATTGTGATTCAATAGATTCACCCCATTATCACTGATGTGCATCTTTTTCACCAGCGAACGTTTAGCCATTGTGCAGAAGGAACTGCAGATGCTGTTTTTTTTGTACCGAAGATAGACACGGAAATCTGGAGTAACTCAGCAGGTCAGGCAGCATCTCTGGAGAAAAGGAATAGGTGACGTCTCAGGTCGTAACCCTTCTTCAGACTGAGAGTTATGGGCGAGGGAGACATAGAGATATGGAAGGTTAAGGTGTGAAAACGAGAGATCAAAGGGGACGAAGTTCAAGGAAAATGTATCCAAAGTAATGTTTAATTCTCAATCATTAATATTAAAGCAGATTGTTAGCATGTGTAAGAAGGAACAGCAGATGTTGGTTAACACCGAAGATTGACACAAAATCTATTGGCTGTTTTTTTTTAATCTGTGTAGTTATATTGAAAATGTGCTATGTTGGATGCAAAGCATCTTGTGTCCCGAGGTTATAACAAGTGTTGAATAAAATACAAGATGTTCCTTTTAAGGCTCATGTTGGAAAATAGTTACTCATGTAGGCCAACTGGATAGATATTGTTAACAGTGCAATGATGCCCTTGAGCAAACTTTGACAACGCTTCTTTATTTCCTAATGTGCTTCAGACAGAACCAAATCGATTGCTGCAAAAGACTTGGATAACCCAGAGTGAAGTCTGGGAAGGAAAGTTGATGTAATAGTCGGTGGTCTCTTCATACTCAGTGTACGATTGGAAAAAAAAGGCAACATTTCGAAGCAAACATCTTTTAGAACCATTGCATTTCAGTCCTTGTCGTCAAAGATCCTATAGCGGAGCAAGATAGACCACTCCTTCTAAATGCAATGGGCTGACGTGTAGTACACAACGGAGCGGAACGTGGGCCTTTTTTTCATCCATTTCAGTAACCCGACCCGACTCGCAGTGTAATCAACGTTGCGGGGGAACAGTTTGTGTTAGTAAATTATAATTCTGAAAATGAGGAGAAGATTTTTATCAAAGAACTTTTATTTTTACGAGGATGTTTCCGTAACCGGCTTCCGTCTCCGCACTAGTTATCTTTGCTCCGCTATGGGATCTTTGGTGCGGAGACGGAAGCCGGTTACGGACATGGGGCCGAAAATTACCTATGAATCTGCCCATGACCGTACTACGTCTTTTTCGTCGAGTGATCTATCTTGCTCGCTATAGGATCTTTGCTTGTCGTGAAGGTTTTTCCCCCACAGTTTTTTGGAGGAAGGGATTTAGGGGCTTTGGTGAGATATTCCAAGATGGGATGGTGTGTTCAATTTGGAGGCAAATGGTGGAAACTGTGATCCGTTGATCTCTATCTTTAACACTACATGTTAATCACATCATTCCGTTTACCATGTATCTGTACACTGTGGATGGCTCAATTGTAAACATGTACTGCCTTTCCGCTGACTGGTTGGCATGCAACTAAGGCTTTTTGCTGTACCTCGGTACATGTGACAATAAACCAAACTCAAACTCAAACTCAAACTCAAAACTGTTGCTGCCTTCCAGTGAGTGGGTGGAAGTCTTGGAGAATCTGCTTTTCCTGGAATTCACTCAAGTTTAACCCAGTGATGATAAAGATGTCATAGGGTCATACATTTATGGAGACACACAGCATGGAAAAAGACCATTTGGCCCAACTTGTCCAAACCAACCAAGGTGCCCCAACCACGCTAGTCCGCCCTGCCCCGCATTTGGCCCTTATTCAACTAAACCTTTCCATCTAAACCATGTACCTTTCCAGATGTCTTTTATATGTTGTTATAGTACCTGCCTCATCTACTTCCTCTGACAGCTCTTCCCATATACCCACCACACTCACCTTAAACCTATATCCCCTTCATCCAATATTCTTGATTCCCCTGGTCTGAGTAAAAGACTCTTGTGCATTCACCCTATCTATTCCTCTCATGATTTTGTACACTTCTATAAGATCATCCCTCGTCCTCCAGTGCTCTAAGGAATAAAGTCTGAGCCTGCCCAACCTGTCTCCAAACCTGACCTTCAAGACCTGGCAACATCCTCATAAAGCAGGGTCGTGCAGCAATGTTAATTAAACTGAGAGATAAACAGAACTTCAGCTGAACATTTGAGCTCTGCCTGGACTGAACTTTACCTGAGATTATGTTCCTGAAGAGGCGTGTACCAGTTGGTGCCTGGGACCTGCAAGGTCAAGGTCAGCTCCCTAGAAGGTTCCCGAGAAGTTGGTGAGCTTTGGTGGTACTTTTGATGAAATGATCCCAGTTCTGAGAAGGAGTGATTTCTAGCATTTTGAGCCAAAATTGGTGGTGTATTTCTAAGGTGAGATGGCATTCATGAGTTCATAAGTTACTCTTCAACTAAGACCAGAAGACATAGGAGAAGAATTAGGCCATTCGATCCATCAAGACTACTCCGCCATTCAATTATGGTTGATCTACCTTTCCCTCTCAACCCCATTCTCCTGCCTCCTCCCAGTAACCCCTGACGCCCGTACTAATCAATCCTTCGAGAGGACTACAACGACCAGGTTCAGGAATAGCTACTTCCCCACAGCCATCAGGCTATTAAACACGGCTCGGACAAAACTCTGAACATTAATAGCCCATTATCTGTTTATTTGCACTTTATCAGTTTATTTATTCATGTGTGTATATATTTATACATTGGTATATGGACACACTGATCTGTTCTGTATTCGTGCCTACTATATTCTAGTGTGCTAAAGCAAAGCAAGAATTTCATTGTCCTATCAGGGACACATGACAACAAACTCTCTTGAACTCTCTTGAACACTTGAACTCTCTTGAGTATGGTATCAGCAACTTGGAGACAAATGTGGAGCAAATATTAATGCAGGCAGCCTGCTGTTGTCATCTCATTGATAAGGGACATCTTGGAAAGGTGCTGTGATACCTTGGAAAGATCAATGGTTACCAACCTTTACAAGAAACTCTTATTTGGTGAAAATGTTCCTACACAACCCCAACCACATTATCATTTGATGACTTTGCATTCTTCTTCTTATAAGGAGTTGGGGCTGTCCTGGTGATTCCTTGGAATTACCAGCAACCCTACACCTAGGACTTCACTACATGATGCTAAGTTATCTGGAACGAAACTTGAAAGCCAATCCTTCTATTCAGAGAGCTTCTTACTGAACAAATACAATTTGTGAACCTAACAGAGCAAACTTTCTGAAGAAGGGTCTCGACCCGACATGTCCCCTATTCCTTTTGACCAAAGATGCTGCCTGACCAACAGAGTTACTCCATCTTTGTGTGTCAACCTTCAGTGCAAACCAGCATCTGCAGTTCCTTCTTACACAGGGCAAACTTTATCCACTTCTTAAACACCAAGGATATTACTGGCTCACAACATTTTCTATTGCCTCTGCACAAGCTAAATTTGCAAATGATTCATTATAATTATTAATTATAGGCAGCTGAACCTGCAAAGCCAGGCTCTGTCTGCAAGAATTCTTGGTGACACTTGGTAATCTCTAATTCACTGATAATTGAACTCATTAAATGTAATTTCAAAGCTAGAGATAAAATTGCTTTGCAATCATTCCTACTCAGGAAATTAGCTGCAGAAAAAAATATTTCTGACTGTCATTACTGAGGCCCTCGTATGGCGTCTGTGCGTGGCCTGTTTGTAAAAATAGAGTATAATTAGCAAATTCAAATTTAATATCTATTCATTTTAGTTCAAAGGCTTCTGCCAGTTTTCCTACACACTGCCCATTTAAAGCTTTGGTATCAACTTCGAAGATTACCCGAAACTTAGCCATTTATCAAATGGTTTGCTCCACTTTCAGTTCAGTTCAGTTTAGTTTATTGTCACGTGTACCGAGGTACGGTGGAAAGATTTTGTTGCATCCAATCCAGTCAGCAGAAAGACAATTTCTTGATTAGTACAGGTGTCAGAGGTTACGGGGAGAAAGCTGGAGAATGGGGTTAGGAGGGAGAGATAGATCAGCCATGATTGAATGGCAGAGTAGACTTGATGGGCCGAATGGCCTAATTCTACTCCCATTCCTTATGGCCTTATTACCTTATGACAATACATGATTACAATCGAGCCATTTACAGTGTCCCATTTCATGAGACTCATTGAATGAAAACAAACTAAGTGCTGGAGTAACTCAATAGGTTAGGCAGTCTCTCTGGAGGACATGGATAGGTGACGTTTCTTCCCCCCCCCCCTACTAGAATCAGTCTGAAGAAGGGTGCCGACACAAAACATCACCTTGCTTTGTTCTCCAGAAACAATGCCTGACAGACTTACATCCCGACATTGTGGTTTTTTTTTGTAAACACGCATCTGCGGTTGCTCCAAACTCTTTGGATGGATCCCTGGCAAGTGATTTACTTATGATAGACACAAAGTGCTGGCGTTACTCTGCAGGTCAGGAAGCATCTCTGGAGACAAAGGATGGAGGATGTTTCATGTCAGGACCCTTCTTCTTCAGACTCGAAACATCACCCATCCTTTCTCTCCAGAGATGCTGCCTGGCCCGCTGAGTTACTCCAGCACTTTGCGTTTATCTTTGGTATAAACCAGCATCTGTAGTTCCTTGTTTCTGCAAGTGATTTATTTAGTTTAGTATAGAGATACGGCGTGGACTCAGTGGGCCAAAGAAGCTCATTAATCACCATTAATCACCACCCAGACCATTAATCACCTGCACACTAGTTCCACGTTATCCTGTTTCCGCATCCTGCACACTAGGGGCAATTTACAGGAGCCAATTAATCTACAATCCTGCACATCTTTGAAAGGTAGGAGAAAAATGGAGCACCCAAAGAAAACCCACGCAGTCACAGGGTGAACGTGCAAACTCCGTACAGACAGCACCTGCAGTCGAACCCGGGACTCGGGCACTGTAAGACAACAACCCTACAGCTGTGCCACTGTGCCGCCCTGCTATGCGTCCTGCCTGTAATTCTGTAAATATGTCCATACCATAATATAATAGGTATTATGCTACCTTATAACATAACATACTTATGTTATAAGGTATTGTAACACATTAATAATGGTATTAGGCCTTGCACAATGAACAGCAGTCCACGCTGTGTGCTGAATTAGTTCATCTTAGCTCCAATGATTTCATGACACCACCATTTCCTTTGTTCATACCCAAGGAAGGATAAAACATCTACCTAGGGTTCCTGTTTCTCATGGTTATTTATTTTGCTTCTGCTGGAAAACATGCTCGGATCGAAGAGAGAATCGAGCTTTTATAATCTCTCCCATCCACTCCTTAGGATGAAATCATCTTTTAGATCCACTGTAGAGATTCTTTTAGTCTCACATTGGAAGTAACGGACAGTCACAGGGAGAACGCACAAACTCCGTACAGGCAGCACCCGTAGTCAGCATCGAACCCGGGTCTCTGGCAGCAACTCTACCGCTGCGACACCGTGCCACCCTTTATTCTTCATTCTTTTCCCACCATCCCTCCGCTTTGACACTGCTGCGTTGCGTGCTTCCTTTCCTTGAGTGGGTTGCCAGGAAATTTGTGTTTAATTCACAAACTTAACCTCATCGAATAAAAGTTTTCAGCTCGGGTTAAAAAAAAAATGTAATTGGCAGATCACCCATTGAGATGCGGCCACATCTGTCAGTAAGTTAAGCCATTACTGGATTTTTCTGAGCGTGGGATGAAGCATTGACTTCAGCTTCACAGAGCAGTAACTTGAAGACACAGCGAGCTGTCAGGCTGTTTGTTGAACCTGTAGCAGGTAGCACCTGCAGCCACTACTGTAGGACCATTGTAACGAAGGGGAGAAATTGACTGAAATTGAGAACAATATTTCTAGCTGTTTAATTTGGTTTAGTTTATCTTGTTTTTCCTCTGTACTTTCTCAAAGGTGGCTGTAAGTCCATGTTTTATTGTTGATTTGCTTTATGGCACAAATCCAAAAGGAGCGCACAATTTGATACTTCATTTGAGTTTGAGCTTCTGTACTACCTTTATCTCAGCCTTAAACTGCGCACTCCTTATTCAGAAGCTATGTCCCCTGATCTTAGATTTGTCAGCCAAGGAAACATCATCTCTGCATTTATCCTCCCTGCATTAAGGGCAGAGATAATGCCTGACAGGGCCAGAGACCCAGGTTCGATCCTGACTTACAGGTTTTCGTCTGTACGGAGTTTATAAGTTCTCTCCGTGACCTGCGTGGATTTTCTCCAAGATCTTCGGTTTCCTCCCACACTCCAAAGGCGTACAGGTTTGTAGGTTAATTGGCTTGGCATAAATGTACAATTGTGCCTAGTGTGTGTAGGGTAGTGTGAATGTTTGCAGGGATCGCTGGTTGGTGGGGACTCGGTGGGCCGAAGGGCCTGTTTCCGTGCTGTATCTGCAAAAACTAGGACTTCCAGACACCCTCTCACATTATGCAGCTAATGAAGTACTTCTGAAATGTAGTCACCGGTGTAATGTCTAAATTATCTCTAGAGTAAACATGAAAGCACTTTTAGAATCTGTATGTTCCCATAAAATTACCACTGAGGTAGAGAGAGCACCATCAGGGAAAACGGTGAGAAGGTTTATTCCCCACGGCTATCTAATGGCTCCTTCATGATTACACTCCCCAACTATTTGGAAGACAATTCCCATCATCCTGGTTTATAGCTTTTGGTTGGTATTGCCCACATTTTAAAGTTAATAATAACATTTGTAATGGAAAATGTTATTTGAGCGCATGGGCTCCAGGCATTAATAATCTCATAGGGGTGGGAGATTGCAACCTTCACGTGGTCACCCGGTTTCCACCAATGCAATCAACCCGACGTGCACAAACAAAAGATCCAAATAGAACAAGTTGGCCGACAACTTTAGGCTGTGGACGCCATACGCAAGAAGAAGAAAAATAAACTCATAGAATTGGACAGCATGGAAGCAGGGAATTCATCCCAACTCATCAGTGGCAACTAGTGGGCACCGTCCTATATTAACCCCTTCACCACTTGATCCATGGACTTGGTCCGTAATGTTAAATGCCTTAGAGACTCAAATGGCCATCTGAATGGGCGGCACAGTACCGGAGACCCAGGTACGATCCCAACCTCGGGTTCCGTCTGTGTGAGTTGGTACGTTCTCCCCGTGACCGCGTGCGTTTTCTTCGAGTGCTCCGGTTTTCTCCCACATCCCAAAGGTGTGCGGGTTTGTAGGTAAATTGGCCTCTGTAAATTGCCCCTAGTGTGTAAGGAGTGGATGAGTAAAATAGTGGTATAACATTGAACTGGTGTGAATGGGTGATCGATGGTCGGCGTGGACTTGGTGGGCCAAAGGACCGAAGGGCCAGTTTCCATGCTGTATCTCAAAACAAACTTAAATGCTATCAGTGAGCCAGCTTCGATCATTCTCCCAGGCACTGCATTCCAAGAGCTTACCCACTGTCTGGATCAAGATGATCACCCTCAAATCCCCTCTGTGTTTTCTTCCCCTTATCCTAAACCTATGACTTCTAATTTAACTTTGATACGGGAAACGTTTCCTGCAATCTGTCCGCCTATACCCTCATGAGTTTATATACCTCAAACCTGTCTCCTCTTATGAGGCTAAACGCAAATTGGAGATACAGCATCTCATATTTCGCTTGTGCAACCCAGTTGTATGAATATTGATTTCACTAACTTCAAGTAACCATGGTATTCCTTCTCTCTCCATCCCTCCCCCACCCAAGTCAAACCAGCTTCTCGTTCTCACCCCACAAAAAGCTTTCTTTATTATAGTTACTTTTTTGCATATCTTTCATTCATTGTTCTTTATCTATCTACATCATCGTTTATACCTCTCGTTTCCCTTTCCCCTGACTGGTCTGAAGAAGGGGCTCGACCAGAAACGTCGCCCATTCCTTCTCTCCAGAGATGCTGCCTGTCCCGCTGAGTTACTCCAGCTTTTTGTGTCTATCCTCTTAAACTCCTGCAGCTCAGGGCAAAACGACCCAGCTTCTCCACCTCTCCTATAACTGAACGGTTCCATCCCAGCCAACATCCCAGTGAATCTCCTCTGCACCCTCCCCAGCACCATTACATCCCTCTTATACCTTGGTGACCAGAACTGCATGCATTGTCCCAGTTGAGGGCAGTTTAGTTTGGTCTAGTTTAGGTTTGTTTAATTTAGTTTAGAGATACAGCATGGAAACAGGTCCTTGGACAGACCAAATCCACGCCAACCAATGATCGCAAGTACACTAGTTCTATGTTATCCCACTCTCGCATCCTGTTCACTACGGGCAATTTACAGAAGCCAATTATCCAGCAAACCTGCACCTCTCTGGAATGTGGGAGGCAACCGGAGCACCCATAGAAAACCCACGTGGTCACAGGGAGAATGTACGAGCGTACAAGCTCTGTGCACAGGTAGTCAGGATCGAATGTAAAGACTTCCACTTGGGCGTCATTTGCACGTAATTTACGCTACATCATTTACGCGTCATGACGCACGACGCCGCATGGTGCACATTACGCGCGCATGATGCATGGTGACGTAGGCAGTGACGCGCGCCGCCCCAGGATTTTGGGATGTACAAAATCTTCGCACGCCATCTGCGTGATGCGCAAATCACGCCCAAGTGGGACAGGCACTTAAGTCTCTGGCGCTGTGAGGCAGCAACTCCACCACTATAACACTGTGCCAGAGTTGGAGTATAATTTCCCTACTTTTGTATTCAATGCCTGACTAATAAAGGCCATAAACTGTTCAGTTTAGTTTATTGTCACGTTTACCAGGTACAGTGAAAAGCTGTTGTTGCGTGTTAACCTATTAGCGGTAAAGACTGCACATGAATACATTCGAGACGTCCACAGTGTACTGATACAGTAAACTGGAATCTGGGAGAATAATGTTGCATAGAGTTATTTAGACTCCATGGCACACAAGCAGACCATTCAGCCCAAGAGCTTTGGCATCATTTATGCATCACATACTGTAGCCTCAATCTACAATTCAATTAATCTTATCTGCATTGCATTTTATTCCTCTCTCCTTCAAGTGCACTAGAGGCTATTTTTCTTGACAGCATTGGTGATATTCATCTCTCTACTCCTTCAGGGAGTGAGTCCCTGATTTTCTAGGTAAATACATTCTGTCTGAATTCCTTGTCGGATTTCTAACTGGCTATTTTGTATTGATGGCATGTTCTGCAGGGCTCAGCTAGTCACTGGGTAAACATACACTCTTGGTTCAGTTGACAACAATAATTGTTTGTGTTCACTGTACTTTCCCAAAGGTGGCTGCAAGTCCATGTTTGATCGTTGATTTGGTTTATGGCACGTATCCAAAAGGAGCACACAATTCGATTCTGCATTTGAGTTTGAGCTTCCGTGTTACCTAGCATTTGGGTTTGTTTAACTTATCTGCCCCCAAACAGCATCAAGTACTTGGAGCCTGGGAGCTGAGCAGACTGGTGCTAAATTTATGATCGACGCAAAAAGCTGGAGTGACTCAGCGGGACAAGCAGCATCTCCGGAGACAAGGAATGGGTGACGTTTCGGTTCGAGACCCTTCTTCAGACAGTTTCATTTAGAGCAGGGAGCACAGTGGTGCAGCGGTAGAGCTGGTGCCATACAGCGGCAGAGACTCGGGTTCGATCCTGACTGCGGGTGCTTGTCTGTACGGAGTTTGTACGTCCTCCCTCTGACTGCGTGGGTTTCTCCGCGATCTCCGGTTTCTTCCGCACTCCAAAGACATACAGGGTTTTCCTGGTGCTCTGGTTTCCTCCCACACTCCAAAGACGTGCAGGTTTGTGGGTAAGTGCATGGGGATCGCTGGTTGGTGCAGACTCGGTTGACCGAAGGGCCTGTTTCCGTATCACTAAACTAAACGTAACTAATAAACTAAACTAGAGATACAGGTCAGGTCGGGGGGAGTTCCCCCCCGCCACGGGTAACATGTAATCCCGTGCTACTTGCTCCATGGTCGGATAGTCGGCGACTAAACCGTCTCCCTCACCTGGTTTGTCAGGTGAGGAGGGGGTTGTGGACCCCCAGCAGGACCAAAAACAAGACCTGTCAAAGGGCGGATGAGCTTCTCACGAGCCAACGGCCATCCACACTTCAGTAGAAGTTGCGATCACTGTCGTACACAGCATTGTAAGGAATGATGATAAAGCACACACACCAAAATCCTATACTTCCAGCAGCGAAAGTCCACAGGAACTAGAGGACAGAGATGTGTGGTGCGTCCATCACCATTCCCGTCGGAAACCAGCACCACTGCATCGCTAATGTTTTCAACGATGATGAAGAGATACAGCATGGAAGTAGGCCCTTCGGTCCACCGAATTCGCACCGACTAGCGATCACCCATACACGAGTTCTAACCTACACATTAGGTGACAATATACAGAAGTCTGCATATCTTTGGAATGTGGGTGGAACCCAGAGCACCAGAATGGATCAAGTACAAGAATCAAAGCTTAATGGCTGTATAGTAATGATTTGGACAAGGGGATTGAAGGCTTCGTGGCCAAGTTTGCGGATGATACGAAAATATCATCATATGAAAAACATGCAACGGAACGATGTTAGTTTCATGATACAGAAATATACGAAAAGTTTGCGGATGATACGAAGGGCAGGTAGTATAGAGAAAGCAGGGACTCTGCAGAAGGACGTGGACAGGTTGGGAGAGTGGGCAGAGAAATGGCAGATGGAATATAGTGTAGCAAAGTGTGGAGTCATGCAATTTGGTAGTAGGAAGTAAGCTTAAGGATAAGGGGGAAATCCTTTAAGACCGAGATGAGGAAAAACTTTTTCACACAGAGAGTGGTGAATCTCTGGAACTCTCTGCCACAGAGGGTAGTTGAGGCCAATTCGTTGGCTATATTTAAGAGGGAGTTAGATGTGGCCCTTGTGGCTAAGGGGATCAGGGGGTATGGAGAGAAGGCAGGTACGGGATACTGAGTTCGATGATCAGCCATGATCATATTGAATGGGCCGAATGGCCTACTCCTGCACCTATTTTCTATGTATCTATGTATCTATAAAGGCGTAAGCTATTTTCTAAATGGGGTGAGATTCCAGAAATCAGAGGTGCAATGGGACTTGGGAATGCTGGTGCAGGATTCCCAAGACGTTAATCTGTAAGTCGGAATCAGTAGTAAACTCAAAGCTAGCGTTTATTTCAGGAGGGTTTGTATACAAAACAGGGATGTAATGCTGAGGCTCTATAAGGCGCTGGTAAGGCCACGTTTGGAATATTGTGGGCAATTTTGGGCACCGTACCTGAGGAAGGATGTGCTGGCTCTGGAGAGGGTCCAGAGGAGGTTTACAAGAATAATCCCAGGAATGAGTAGGTTAACCTATGATGAGCGTTTGTCAGCACTGAGCCTATACTCGCTGGAGTTTAGAGGAATGAGGTGCGACCTCATTGAAATATACAAAGAATAGTGAAAGGCTTGGATAGAGTGGATGTGGAAAGGGTGTTCCCACTAGTGTGAGAGTCTAGGACTAGAGGCCATAGCCTCAGAATTAAAAGGACGTTTTTTTAGGAAGGAGATGAGGAGAACGTTCTTTAGTCAGAGGGTGGTGAATCTGTGGAATTCTTTGCCACAGAAGGCTGTGGAGGCAAAGGCAGTGGATATTTTTAAGGCATCCACTGACTTGGGGGCTCCACCTTTCCTAGATCTTCGTTGGATGGTATACTCTGGAATTTAGAAGGATGAGAGGGAATCTTATTGAAACATGTAAGATTATTAAGGGTTTGGACACGCTAGAGGCAGGAAACATGTTCCCGATGTTGGGGGAGTCCAGAACCAGGGGCCACAGTTTAAGAATAAGGGATAAGCCATTGAGAACGGAGACAAGGAAACACTTTTTCACACAGAGAGTTGTGAATCTCTGCCTCAGAGGGTGCTGGAGGCCGGTTCTCTGGATACCTTCAAAAGAGAGCTAGATAGGGCTCTTAAAGATAGCGGAGTCAGGGGATACGGGGAGAAGGCAGGAACGGGGTACTGATTGAGGATGATCAGCCATGATCACATTGAATGGCGGTGCTGGCTCGAAGGGCCGAATGGCCTACTCCTGCACCTATTGCCTACTTTCTATTGTTGCTTTTTGCATATCTTTCATTCATTTGTTCTATGTACCTTCTATATCTCTCGTTTCCCTTTCCTCTGACTCTCAGTCACCTGTTCCTTTTCTCCAGAGATGCTGCCTGACCCACTGCATTACTCCAGCTTTTTGTGTCTATCATTGGCCTGCAAATGTTCAGCCATCATAAATCTAACATCGTTCCGTCGCACATTTTTCATATGATGGCAATGAATTCCACAGATTCGCCACCCTCTGACGAAAGAAACTCCTCCTCAACTCCTTTATAAAGATACATCCTTTTTATCTGAGGCTACGGCCTCTGGTCCTACTAATGGAAACATCCTCTCCAAATTGGATTGTATTTCCTTAATTTTCGAAGATTGAATTGAGATCAATAGAACTTGATAGGATAGATCTATTTTCATTTGAAGACCAAATCAAGGTTATGATCTATAAACCAGCCATTTTGGATGGAGGTCAAGGAGTACCGTTTACGATAAACAGGAGCAGAAAATATGGAGTCCTCTGGATTTGATGGGAAGACTATGAGAACAGACGGTTTCTGAAAGAAACATACAGTGGCTTGCAAAAGTTTTCATACCCCTTGAACTTTTCCACATTTTGTCACGTTACAACCACAAACGTAAATGTATTTTATTGGGATTTTATGTGATAGACCAACACAAAGTGGTGCATAATTGTGAAGTGGAAGGAAAATGATACATGGTTTTCAAATTTTTTTACAAATAAAAAACTGAAAAGTGTCGCGTGCAAAAGTATTCAGCCCCCCTGAGTCAATACTTTGTAGAACCACCTTTCGCTGCAATTACAACTGCAAGTCTTTTGGGGTATGTCTCTACCAGCTTTGCACATCTAGAGACTGAAAGTTTTGCCCATTCTTCTTTGCAAAATAGCTCAAGCTCAGTCAGATTGGATGGAGAGCGTCTGTGAACAACAATTTTCAAGTCTTGCCAGAGATTCTCAATTAGATTTAGGTCTGGACTTTGACTGGGCCATTCTAACACATGAATATGCTTTGATCTAAACCATTCCATTGTAGCTCTGGCTGTATGTTTAGGGTCGTTGTCCTGCTGGAAGGTGAACCTCCGCCCCGGTCTCAAGTCTTTTGCAGACTCTAACAGGTTTTCTTCCAAGATTGCCCTGTATCTGGCTCCATCCATCTTCCCATCAACTCTGACCAGCTTCCCTGTCCCTGCTGAAGAAAAGCATCCCCACAGCATGATGCTGCCACCACCATGTTTCAAAGTGGGGATGGTGTGTTCAGGGTGATGTGCAGTGTTAGGTTTCCGCCACACATAGCGTTTTGCATTTAGGCCAAAAACTTCAATTTTGGTCTCATCTGACCAGAGCACCTTCCTCCACATGTTTGCTGTGTCCCCCACATGGCTTGTGGCAAACTGCAAACGGGACTTCTTATGGCTTTTTTTCAACAATGGCTTTCTTCTTGCCACTCTTCCATAAAGGCCCGATTTGTGGAGTGCACGACTAATAGTTGTCCTGTGGACAGATTCTCCCACCTGAGCTGTGGATCTCTGCAGCTCCTCCAGAGTTACCATGGGCCTCTTGGCTGCTTCTCTGATCAATGCTCTCCTTGCCCGGCCTGTCAGTTTAGGTGGACGGCCATGTCTTGGTAGGTTTGCAGTTGTGCCATACTCTTTCCATTTTCGGATGATGGATTGAACAGTGAGATGTTCAAAGCTTGGGATATTTTTTTATAACCTAACCCTGCTTTAAACTTCTCCACAACTTTATCCCTGACCTGTCTGGTGTGTTCCTTGGGCTTCATGATGCTGTTTGTTCACTAATGTTCTCTAACAAACCTCTAAGGCCTTCACAGAACAGCTGTATTTATACTGAGATTAGATTACACACAAGTGGACTCTATTTACTAATTAGGTGACTTTTGAAGGCAATTGGTTGCACTGGATTTTATTTAGGGGTATCAGAGTAAAGGGGGCTGAATACTTTTGCACGCGACACGTTTCAGTTTTTTATTTGTAAAAAAATTTGAAAACCATGTATCATTTTCCTTCCACTTCACAATTATGCACCACTTTGTGTTGGTCTATCACATAAAATCCCAATAAAATACATTTACGTTTGTGGTTGTACCGTGACAAAATGTGGAAAAGTTCAAGGGGTATGAATACTTTTGCAAGCCACTGTATGTTGCAGTAACTTTCCAACATGGCAGAGAAAAACCTCTTCAATGTTAACCATTGATGTCTGCAATGAATCCATCTGCGGTGGTAGACAAATAATTACATTGAGAACAGAAGGCTTTGGCACATGGTTCAGTGAACATAAGGTGTGTGTAACTTGATAATGTTTACACCATCTGTACTTGTTTTCCTTAAAAGTGCCAAATTACTTCTCAAGAAAATAATTGACAAGTTTTCCCTTTTTGTTTGGCAGGTACGTTTTTTGTATCGATTGAAGTTTAATCACAGATTCCCTTTATCTTTTCTCCTGTATTCCCATCCCATTGGGATTTCTGCATGAAAATTGAGTCAGAAATGTGTGGGCTCAGGCCATTTTTTTTAGTTTAGTTTAGTTTAGTATTGAGATACGGCGCGGAAACAGGCCCTTCGGCCCTCTGAGTCCCCGCTGACCAGCAACCCCCGCATATTAACACATTCCTACCCCTTGGGACAATTTTACAATTTACCAAGCCCATTAACCTACAAACCTGTACGATTTTGGAGTGTCGGAGGAAACTGGAGCACGGGGAAATATCCCACGTGTTCACAGGGGGAACATACAAACTTCGTACAGACAGCACCCGTGATCAGAATCAAACCCGGTTCTCTGGCGCTGTAAGGCAGCAACTCTACCGCTGCGCCAACGTGCCTCCATAGATTTGATCACATAATCCAGACTAAAACCTGGGTGTAGAATTGAGGAAGCAAAACCATTCACTGTCGATATCTTTCGGATAAAACTTGAGACCATGACTACGCTCTCATTTGCATGTCCTTATCCCAAGGCACCATTCAAAATACAGCAAGAAACAATCCCACAGTGACGGTTACCTTTCTGCTGACATCTCTGCAACCTAAGTCCATTAGTTAATCATTATTAATGTGCCCAATTAATGCAAAAGTAATTTAATTCTTTAAGTGCTCTAATTGCTCATGTTTTAAAAGAGCTGTCAAGATTTGAAGCACATGCTCTTCCCTTTACAGACGATAAGCTTTAACCCTTCACATGGTTGTGTGAGGCTGAGCAAGATACATGTTGACAGTGAAGGTCGCAGTATGGTGGAGTGTCACTACTTTCTACGTCCGAGCTATCTGATACTGTTGTTGCAAACATGAGCGTAAGGACATGGAGAAAGATGCAGGAGTGGGTCTTTCGCTCCGTACGCCAGCTTCACCATTGGGCGGCAGGGTGGCGCAGTGGGCAGCACGGTGGCACAGCGGTAGAGTTGCTGCCTTATGGGCCTGTACCACTTGCCGATTTTTTAGGCAACTGCCGGCGACTGTCATAGTCGTAACAGGTCGCTGAGAAACCGGCGACAACCGACGTCATCCTGGCGACAACCTACGACAGCACCTACGTCAGCAGAAGTCAAGCTACGCTCATTGGCGTCAAAACCCACTGTCGGCAAAAAAATTTCAACATGTTGAAAATTTAGCGGCGACCAGAAAGACGCTACGACCTTTTGCGCGACTCCCGGCGACCACCGGTGAACATGTGGTGACAAACTAGTCGCCTGTAGTTGCCTAAAAAATCGCCTAAGTGGGACATGCCCATCACAGCGTTTGCAGCACCAGAGACCCGGGTTCGATCCCGACTACGGGTACTGTCCGTACAGAGTTTGTACGTTCTCCTCGTGACCACATGGGTTTTCTCCGAGATCTTCAGTTTCCTCCCACACTCCAAAGACGTACATGTTTGTAGGATAATTAGCTTGGGTTTGTATACTTGGTATAAATGTAAATTGTCCCTAGTGTGTGTAGGCTTGTGTTAGTGCGCGGGGATCGCGGGTTGGTGCGGACTCGGTGGGCCGAAGGGCATGTTTCCCTGCTGTAACTCTAAACGAAACTAAATAAGGTTATGGCTACACAAGATTCAACAAAGTTAGAGCATGAGGATAGACTCAAAGTGTTGGAGTAACTCAGCGGGACAAGCAGCATCTCTGGAGAGAAGGAATGAGCGACGTTTCGGGTCATATTAACGTGGATTGAGAATCACTTATCAGACAGAAAGCAGCATGAGAATTTAATGAGTTGTTGTCACGGTTGGCAGATTGTGAGCAGTTGGATGCCGCAAGGAATGGGGACTGTGGCTCAGCTTTCCACAATCTACATTCATGATTTGGGTAAAGGCGCCAAATGTCATATTTTTAAGTTCGCTAATGAGATTTTGAGAATGGAGCAGTAGACACAAAATGCTGGAGTAACTCAGCGGGTCAGGCAGCATCTCTGAAGAAAAGGAATTAGGTGACATTTCGGGTCGGAAACCTTCTTCACGAGATGCTGCCTGACCCGCTGAGTTAAGGAGTTGTCCCACTGCGGCGACCTAATCCGCGAGTTCTGGCGAGTTTGTCCTCGACTCATACTCGCAGCATGGTCTACACGTGGTCCTAGGAGGTCTTCGTAACTCTCCTTCATGCTCGAGAGTAGTCCCCGCGTACTCGAGGCCTCAGCTAGGTCGCGGCGTATATTTCAACATGCCTCCGAGTAAAAAAAGGTCGCCATGGAAAAAAATCAATACTTTTTTTACTCGTAGGTTTAGTCGAAGTAGGTCGTAGATGGTCGGCATGTTATTCGAAGGTAATCGAGGGTAGTCGAAGGTAGTCGTAGATAGTCTTCAACATAGTCGAAGAGAGGTCGAAGGGAGGATGAAGAAGATCAAAGGAGGTTGTCTTCACTCCACTATTTAGTGTCCAATTTTCCCAAAGCTAGTCGAAGCTGGTCTTCAACATTGTCGAAGGAGGTTGAAGGAGGTCTTCTACATAGTCAAAGGAGGTCTTCAACATGACATTTTTTCAAACTCTCCTAAACTCTTCTAAACTCGCCAATTAGGTCGCCGTAGTGGGACAGCCCCTTTACTCCTGCATCTTCGGTATAAACCAGCATCTGCAGTTCCTTCCTACTTAAATTGGAATTAGTTTAGTTTCATTTAGTTTAAAGATACAACCGGGGAAAAAAGCCCTTCGGCCCACTGAGTCCACACTGAATGTTGATCACCCATACACTAGTCCTACATGATCCCACTTTTGCATCCTACAGTGGCAATTTACAGAAGTCAATTAACCTACATACCTGCATGTCTTTGGAACGTGGGGGGAACCGGAGCACCTGAAAAAAACTCACATGGTCACAGGGTGAACATGCAAACTCCACATAGACAGCACCCATAGTCAGGACCGAACCCGGGTCACCAATGCTGTGAGGCAGCAGCACTACGCCAGCATCATTTAAATCTTGAGCAAAAGACAAAGTGCTGGAGGAACTCAGTGGGCCAGGCAGTGGTTCAGACGGTGGGTGTCTATAGTCAGAGGGTGGTGAATCTGTGGAATTCCTTGCCACAGAAGGCTGTAGAGGCCAAGTCAGTGGATATTTTTGAGGCAGAGATAGATAGATTCTTGATTAGTATGGATGTCAGAGGTTATGGGCAGAAGGCAGGAGAATGGGGTTAGGAGGGTGAGATAGATCAGCTATGATTGAATGGCAGAGTAGACTTGATGGGCCGAATGGCCTAATTCTACTCCTATCACATGACCTTATGATGACATTTCGGGTCGGGAAAGTTATGGCTAATCTTTTATCTCAGTTCCAATTTTTTGGCAATAACCTCTTATCTCTCAATGCCCCAAAGTCCATCTCTATGCCTTGAATATACTCAGTGAGTGAACTGATCCCTTATTTTGACACTGTCCCTGGTTTTAGCCATAGAAACATCAATTCCACATCAGCATCGTCAATCCACATAGAAATGCAATACAATTCAAGGAGAACACCATTTATTCTCCAAGCTCAAGGCTGCTACATATCTCCACTTAGGACAAATGTGTCATTCAGGAATCGATATGGTGCGTATATGCGCCTGCAAAAATAGTCTTTATTAGACAGGGAGAATACCTGCATTATATTCCAAGGCTCATAAAATTGGAACTAGATATCTATGGTGTCGTAGTCTAATTCTCTTGATAGAATAAAGCTATTCCTGCATCTTAGTTTAGTTTAATATACAGATACAACATGGAAACAGGCCCTTCGGCCCACCGGGTCCGTGCCGACCAGTGATCCCCGCACACTAGCACTATCCTGCACACACACTAGCGACATTAAAAAAATGTTTTTACTGAAGCCAATTAACCTACAAACCTGTCGTCTTTGGAGTGTGGGAGGAAACCGGAGCACCTGGAGAATAACCACGCAGGTCATGGGGAGAACGTACAAACTCCGTACAGACAGCGCCTGTGGTCAGGATTGAACCCAGGTCTCTGACGCTGTAAGACAGCAACTCTACCGCTGCGCCACTGTGTTACCTGTGTTATTTTTCAGTAATTTGTGTACAAGGGGACCAGGTATCATTGAGCATCAACATCTTTCAATCATTCACTATTTAAAAAATGCTGCGCCTTTTACATGTTTTCTACCAAAGCTGATGGCCTTGCACTTTCCGCATATTCCATCTTCCATGTTCCTGCCCATCCACTTAGCCTATCGATATCCCCTGTGGTTACTGAGCACCATTCTTATAATGCACACTGAAACCTGGCTTTACATTATCACAGCCAGTGCTTGTCCACTTTATTTAGTGGATTGGATTGAGATTGGCAGTGATATGACCTCAGCGTAGTTATGTGGTAACAGGACTGATCTCAAAGATGCAAAGAGTGAAACCAAGTCTGAAAGATGCTGAGGGGTTCTTGTCACATGGCATGACCTTGGCTCCAAACATGAGATTAATCACTGGTCTAACTCAGTATCTGCCAGCCACATTATAGCGATTCCAGCATGGAGAAGATGATGGTACACAAAAATGCTGGAGAAACTCAGCGGGTGCAGCAGCATCTATGGAGCGAAGGAAATAGGCAAAGTTTCGGGCCGAAACCCTTCTTCAGAGAAGATGATGTTGTGTGGCAATGATTTAAAATAAACTACTCACACAGTAAATGTCATGCTAACTGCAGATGCTGGAAATCTGAATTAAAACAGAAAATGCTCAGTATTTAATTTATTAGTTTTTGTTCAGAGATACAGTGCGGAAACAGGCCCTGGTGTGAAGCTGAGACTTGGAAGTGAAGTATGTCCATCCTTTTACCTTGTAAGACATTAGACTTTAGAGATACAACGTGGAAAAAGGCCCTTTGGCCCACTGGCTCCACACCGATCACCCCGTACACTGGCACTATAGACTACCGAAGCTAATTAACTTACAAACCTATACATCTTCGGAGTGTGGGAGGAAACTGGAGCACCTGAACAAAACCCAATGATCACCCATACACTAGTTCTATCCTGCACCCTCGGGACAGTTTACAGAAGCCAATTAATCTACAAACCTGCACGTCTTTGGGATGTGGGAGGTAACCGGAGCGCACGTAGGAAATACACGTGGTCACGGGGAGAACGTGCAAACCCCATACAGACAGCATATGTAGTCAGGATCGAACCCGGGTCTCTGTCGCTGTAAGGCAGCAACTCTACCGCTGCGCCACTGTGCCACTCTAAACCTTGTGCTCCACACCTGAGCTCAGTGCTGAGCCAGAGGGGGCCAAGTGTATCTTACCTTGCGCTTGTTCTTCAACCCTACCATGTGCATTCTTGCAGCCAGGAATGCGTCTGGCACGCTGCCTCTGGCCAGTGGCACTCCTTGACTGCGACCAGACAAACTAAATAAATCAATGCTTTATATCGACTGCCTCCAGCAAGGATCTCTCAAAAAGCATGATTACATTTTGAGTTATGGGTTGAATGAAATTCTGCTTATTACTGTACCCAAGGCTAGGAAGAATATTTGGTGGGAAAGAGGAGAGGGAATTCAGGGATGGATTGAATGGAAGCAAAAAAAAGTGATCATCAGGAAGTGAAATGAGTGTTTGTGCCATCTGAAGTGATCAGTCGGGTAAATTATTCCCTCACTTGTCAGTTTTATTGGTGTGAGAAAGGTCGTCGAGAGGGCACGTCAAGTTCAGAAAGATTGATTTTGGCAAAAATTGTCAAGGTTGAACGAAGGCTCCTACACACTTTAATTCAGCCATTTTCAAGGATATAGTTATCAGCAACATTGATCACCTACCCTTCAGATGACCAAGTGGAATTGCTAGAATTCTTCTTCTTCTTGCGTATGGCGTGCACAGCCTAAAGTTGAAGGACAACTTGTTCTATTTGATCTTATTTGATTGTGCACGCCGGGTTGATTGCATTCGTCGAAACAGGGCGAACCGCACGAAGGTTGCAATCGCCCACCCCACTGGAATTACTGAGTACTAAATATGTTAAGTACTCATTTGCAATTAATAAAAGGTAGAATATAAGTGCAGAAGTATTATTAGAACATGGCTTATAATCAAGCATGAAAATAGACTAGAGATAGAACTTTCAGGACTATTGATTCTGCTGGGGTACAACCAATTGTCAACCAATTTTTTCTTGTCTTGACAATCAGTCTACACAAGGTATTCAACTTTCAGCAGCATTTGAACCTGCAACTTTCTCCTTCTGACAGAAATAAGTACAATATGTAGATTCAAGGAACTGCAGATGCTGGTGGACACACAAAAGGACACTGGAGTGACTCGGCTGGTCAGGCAGCATCTCTGGAGAACACGGGTAGGTGATGTTTCGGGTTCTACACCAGTTTGAAGAATGTCTCAATCTGAAATGTCAGCTATCCATGTTCTCCAGAGATGCTGCCTGATCATCTGAGTTACTCCAGCACCTTGTGTGCCTATAAGCAGAATATGCACTTTGCCGATAGCTTGGGTCTCCCCTGGGTGAATGCAGATCCTTATCTCAGAGGTCAATGCACCAGATGTATCTCAGTGGTGGAAATAGAATGAACATTAACTCATCAAATGTAGTTTGCAATGAATAAAGGGCCTGTCCCACTGTACGAGGTAGTTCAAGAGTTCTCCCGGGTTTTCCCCTGATTCGAACTCGGAGAATGTCCGTAGCGGGTCCGAAGGAGCTCGTGAATGTCTCGTAGCGGCTCGTACGAGTAAAAAGTAACAATATTTTTCATCACGAGTATTTTTTTTACTCGTGGACATTTTTCACAGTGTTGAAAAAACGTCACGAGTTTACCGGATTTCCCGAGTACCTACCGTTACTCGTACGAGCCGTTACGAGACATCCACGAGCTCCTACGGACCCGCTAGTGACATTCTCCGAGTTCGAATCAGGGGAAAACTCGGGAGAACTCTTGAATGACCTCTTACAGTGGGACAGGCCCTTAAGTCTCCAAATAAACTTGTGCATAAAGAATACCAACAATCCAAATTTCTCTTTAAAATCTGTGTTGTCATTGAAGAAATGACTGATGGTTCCAACTCATCTTCATTGCAAAGAAATTTGATTGCATTATATATTCACAAAGTAAAAATTATGGCATTTTTGAAAGGCTATAATTTCAGGGAAATTCACGCGAACAGTATTATTCTCAATAACGATTTGTATTTGTAGAAAAATAATTCTTACTCCCTGCCCTTTTAGTAATCAAATTTTACTGGACATTTTTACAGAAGGTATTTGTTTTACCCTTTGACTGAAAGGTGAAATACAACTGACTGAAGCCATTAAGTATGACCTTCTGCCATGATGCATCAAGGCATTGACTGGAGATCACAATGTTGTCCCTGAGATCACAATGTGGTTGCTCACTGAACTAAAAACCAACTGTACATGCATATTAAGAAATCAAGAAGCATTTAAGGACATTAAAACACTTGATAAACCAGAGGCAGCAAATAAATGACTCACAGCATCACTAATCTAGAAGATTAAAGGCTAAAGTTGTTGGACGTGTTTTGTTTCGTGAAATAGGTGATCTAATGAAGCTTTCAAGATGACAAATGGAATCCCGAGGTAAGTCGTTTATTGGCTTGTAAGGTTCAAAGACTCAGGTCAAAAACTAGTGTGATGTTAATGAGTAGCTCTACAGCCTCAGAGTGGAGATCAATTGCCTTCCATCTTGTTGATGCAAGCAGCCATGCTATCACAAGGGGTCCAACGCATCCAGTTGAACCATCCAACGATCCCTTTATAATGGAAGTAGGGCTTCAATGGCCTACCATTTAGTGTGGAACCAGGTTGGAACCTGGGTTGCCTGACCAGCTCCGTGGATCCAAAGAGGCCATGACTAAGATAAGGTGGGAGTAATTTTTGTTGGCAAAATTCAACCTCAATATAATGTAATCCTTGCTCCTGTTGGCACGGTGACGCAGCGGTAGAGTTGCTGCCTTACAGCGCCAGAGACCCGGGTTTGATCCTGACCACGGGTGCTGTCAGTACGGCGCTTGTACGTTTTCCCCGTGACCACGTGAGATTTCTCTGGGTGCTCCTGTTTCCTCCCACGCTCCAAAGACTGGCTTGGGTAAAATCGGAAATGTTTGTAAATTGCCCCTAGTGCGTGGGATAGTGCGAGTGTACGAGGTGATCGCTGGTCACATTCTTGAGACTGTTCCCATTTCTTATGTTCTTATGACCTTTTCCAGAGCTTTGGAATCGCTGCTTGGCCATTTCACAGTATTGCTAATAGATAAGAAGAATAAAATAAAATGAATGCGCAAATCAGATTTTCTCTCTTTGCTTCGGGTTCTTCAATGAAGAAGTAAATGTATTTCTTTCTCCTTATTTAATTATTTAAATTGCAATTGCAAAATGGATCATTGTGGATATAATAAATGAGCTCCTGAACACATTGTAGCAAATCCATTTAAAAGTCACCGGGGATTCGCCAACACAGCACTAGGCAGAAGCTCGCGATTGATGACTCCAGGCTGAACAAAAGCCCTCCAGTCCCAGGTGGTTGCTATCTCTGAGATACCTGGGCTGTGTCCTTTTGGAATCCAATGCGACAATGCGAGCTTCCTCACATTCCCCAGAGTCTTAGGCTGGGAGATCTCCAGCAAGGCAAACCTTGGCACAAGCTGCAATCCCATTGAAATCAATGGGAAGAATTTAATTTAATCCATTTATTACTGGAGCAACAGCACCTCATATTGTGCTTGGGTAACTTACAACCTGACGGTATGGATATTGAATTCTCCAATTTTAGGTAACTAACCTACAAACAACCACCCACCCTCTTTTCCCCCCTCTCTTCCTTGTGCCTCACCTGGATTTGCACTTATTTCTCCCCTTTCCCCTTCCCTCCATCCCCTTTTACCTAAAATCCTTCCTCTGGCTTCACAATTCGTGCATCTTCTATTAGTTTAGTTTTAGTTTAGTTTAGAGATGCAGCGCGGAAACAGGCCCTTCGGCCCACCGAGTCCGCACCGACCAGCGATCCCCACACTCTAACACTGTCCAACACACACTAGGGACAATTTACAATTTTTACCAATCCAATTAGCCTACAAACCCGGCGGTCTTTGGAGTGTGGGAGGAAACCGCAGCAGCCAGAGAAAACCCACGCAAGTCGTGGGCAGAACGTACAAACTCTGTACAGACAGCACCCATAGTCAGGATCAAACCGGGTCTCTTGCGCTGTAAGGCAGAAACGCTACCGCTGTGCCACCGTGCCGCCCAATTGTCGTCTATGCTATTCTTTTCTCACACATTTTGTTTCTTCATCTCTGGCCATAGTACAACCACATTTCCAACTGTTCAACTGTTTTGTCTCTCACCTTCTGTTTCTTAGGAGTCTCAATGGGCCGAGGGACCTCTTTCCACCCTATAATTCTAAACTAAAATCTCTAAACTAAAGACCCATTGCACAGATGATGTTAGCTGTCTTTTTGAAGCTCGCCTGCTGGAATTTTACCCTGTTGGTCTGACTAGGAAGCAATATGCGGCAGTCAGGGTAACCAGTGTCCTGTACAATAACTCTGCCGTCTAAGAGTGTAATCACTTGAGTTCGGAGGTCTCAAGGGCTGAAGAAGGAATGACCAGGGTGAGAGTCATCCTTGATAATGCTGGCGGCCTTTCCGAGGCAGCGTGAAGTGTAGATGGAGTCAATGGAAGGGAGGTTAGTTTGTGTGATGGTCTGGATTATTAGTAGATGCTTCATGATCGGCGTGAACTCAGTGCGCTGAAGGGCCCTGTTTTCATGCTTTACAATTCTAAGCCTCTGAAATATCCCGTTCTAAACACTTGGCTGCCCTAACAGTTGCTCATAACAGGAAGATACTTGATCTGCCTAACGAGGCAGTTCATGATGAGAGACTCGCAAGCTACTCTCTCAATCTGCCATGACATTGCGTCAATTAACTCCTGACAACTATCTTTGATTCATCGACAACATGTAATGCTGACAGACACTCCAGTCTTCTGCAGAAACAGTGCTGAGATCTGCACGTCTGCAACCCTGGGAGTTTAACGATGTCTACATGGTCAATACTATAGAGTGCCCCTGTCCACTTATCACGCTCTGGGAGACGTCCAAACAATGACCTCCTTTGGGGATTAGTGCTGTCACCAATCTGAACATCGATGACCTGGCTTGACAGCCCTGGGCCTCGTCTCGCTGGAGTTTAGAAGGCTGAGGGGGGGGGGGGACGGACCTCATTGAAACCTCCAGAATAACGAAAGGCATTGATAGAGTGGATGTGGAAATGATGTTTCCACTGGTGGGAGAGTCTCGGACCAGAGGTCATAGCCTCAGATTTAAAAGGGCGCTCTTTTAGAAAGGAGGCGAGGAGGAACTTCTTTAGTCAGAGGGTGGTCCATCTGTGGAACTCATTGCCACAGAAGGCTGTGGAAGCCAAATCAGTGGATATTTCTAAGGCAGAGATAGACAGATTCTTGATTAGAATGTGTGTCAAGGGTTATGGGGAGAAGGCAGGAAAGTGCGATTAGGAGGCAGAGATCAGCCATGATTGAATGGCGGAGTAGACTCGATGGGCCGAATGGCCAAATTCTACTTCTATACCGTGAACTTGTGACCTGTCAGCGACCAACTCAGGTGAATTTTTCGGAGTGGGTGACAATGGCAATGCACATCTGCCTAACATTTCTAGTGTGTTGAACAGACAGTGGATGAGGCAAGAAGATGATCTCATATCAATGGTTCAATGGTTCTTTTATGATCACATTTACCAAACCTGTATTATTAGATTTGTTTGCACACAGATCAGTAAGATTATTGCTACACATAAGAATAATCCATGATGAAGTACAGAATACATAGAAACAGCCACCCAGTCCATAAGCAATAGTCGCCTGCTTTTGGCACCAATTTCACAGTTTCAGGGATAGGATTGTTTTACACCAATGCCTCTGCTTCCTGAGGTGGCTGAGGAAATTTGGCATGTCTCCAGTGACTTCACAAACATCGACAGATGCACCATAGAAAGAATTGCATCAAAGCTTGATTTGGGAATAGTTCTGCCCAAGGCCTCAAGCAATTGCAGAGTTGTAGACGTAGCCCAGTCCATCACACAGACCAGTCTTCCCACCACTGACTCAATCTACACTTCACGCTGCCTCAGAAAAGCAGCCAACCTAATTGAAGAATTGTCCCACCCAGGTCATTCCTTCTTTTCCCTGCTCGCATCCGGCAGAACGCACAGAAGCTTGAAAGTGCGCACCACCAGACTCAGAAACAGTTTCTTCCCTTCTATTATCAGGCTTCTGAACAGTCCTTCCATAAGCTGGAGTACTGTCCAATTCACCTCTTCCCCATTGCGGACATTGCACTCTGTCTCTGGAACTGATACGTTCCAATGCTGAGAGCTATATTCTGCACTCCGGATCTTCCCCTTTGCTCTATCTATTGTATTTGAGTTTGAAAGCTTTTCACTGTACCTTGGTACAGGTGACACTAATAAACCTAAATGTAAAATGGGCCAAATGCAAGCAAATTGGACATGCTTAGACAGGAATCGTGGTCGGCCAGGACAGAAGGGCCTGTTTCGTTGCTCTATGTTTCTAAGGTGACCATGGAAGGACAGTTAAGCTCCCTTATCTGTGTTATTATATATGTGGCTAATGTAATAAACGCAGGGTAATGTTGCACAGTCTGACCTACTGGACCATGCTCAAGAGGCCCCAGTATACAAATGAATGAAAAAAAAGAAAGGGACTGCAGCCAAAAATTGGCTGATGCAAAAGGAAATAAAGAACAAATGATCTAAAGATGGAGTATTCAATATCAAGGGGCGGCACGGTGGCGCAGCGGTAGTGTTGTTGCCTTACAGAGCCAGAGATATGAACAGAGTTTGTACGTTCTCCCCGTGACTGCGTGGGTTTTCTCCGGGTGCTCTCTCACCCGTTCTTCTCTTGCATAGGGTAACCACAGAGTTACCCTGGACCTCCCTCCCACCCTCTGTGCCACCTCGAGTGAATTTCTGTACATCTGTCGTACGCAAACCTTTGTCTCATCTGTCTACTCAAACGGGGCACATTGGATAATTTTCCATTTCTTTGAAAACATAGTTATTTGCTCCCCCATGCCCCACAGTCTACCCTGAAAGTAGAGATCCAGTTGCCATTAGAGTTAACTCAGAAGTCGTCAAAGAAAAGATGAGATAATAAGACTTGAAGGGAGATGATTGTAATTAGTCACCAAGTTAAAACATTCGGCTTTGAGTAGGATCAATGAATGCAAGTTTCTATTTTGGGTCATGGTTTACAGAGTGGCTACGTTGAGTGATGCGTTGTTTGAGCAAGCGAGATCAGAACCTTTCTTCACATGAATCAATCAAAGCAGTGTTGCACAGCATACCGACAGGGCGAAGAGGAAAAACGTGAAGAGACAGGCTGTGAAATGTGAAATTAAGCCTTGATTCGTTTCCATTCGAAGGAAATATAATAGTAAGATTAAACGAGAACTTACCAGTTTGAAGTTTGATCTGTATTTTATGAGGAGTTACGATGAGGGATTACGTGAAGAGCCCGTCCAGCACGCATGCGCGACATTCTTCAAAGCAGCGGTGTGGAATCACAGGAAACACAATAATTGAAATAAACATAGTAAAGAAAAGGAGAACTAAGATACCAGTTGATCTATAATTGAGGGTGGGAGCGGAGGGCACGTAATCCCTCATCGTAACTCCTCATAAAATACAGATCAAACTTCAAACTGGTAAGTTCTCGTTTAATCTTACTATTTTACTTCGGAGTCACGTGAGTGACTACGTGAAGATTTTAAAGCTCTGTGATTTCAAACCGTGTAACAGTTCATACTTCACTCGCTGCCGAAGTCATTCAAGGGAGGAAGTATGTTATCGTAATCAATCATAATCTGTTTGTAAACAATAATGGTATCTATTAAACAATAACAAAAGACAAAATGCTCCCCCGGGCTTAAATTATATATTTTTGCAGATTTTAAAACTCTTTCTGCAAATAACACAGGTTCTGCTAGCGGCTTGTGGTAGAACGTCTGGAACGTTTTCTCCATGTTCATTCTTTTAGCCGCCGATGTGGATGCTGCCCTGGTGGAGTGAGATGTATATACATCAGTATCTACTCCAGCAGCTCCCAGTACCTGCTTGAGCCATCTCGAGATGGTTTGGCTCGACACCCAACCATGAGGTTTCTTGTGGCTGACCCATAAGGCTTTTCTTTTTCTTTTTTTTTTTTCCTTTTTTTTTTTTCCCTTCTCCCTCGAGAATCTCTTGTTGTGTTGATGTAAGTGAATAAGTGAGTCATGACACACAACCGTAGGTCAGGTGGGTATGCCCGGAAATCCATAACTAGGACTCAAGTTCCTGGCTTGCTCTGCTTTAGCAGCTCCTGAATGGTGAACGACCCGGTCTGGTGTTATAACCATGTTGTCCAGTCGCAGTAAGTGGAGGGACTGGACTCTTTGTGCTGAGACTAGTGGCATCAGCATGACCGTTTTCAGGGTTAGCTTTTCCAGGGTGAGACCTGGCTGGGGACCATCCCCTTAGGTATGTCAGGACCACACTGACATCCCAGATTTGGGTATACCTAGGTCTAAGAGGGTTGGAGTTGACGATACTCCTCATGAGTTTGATCACCAGCGGTTGAGACCCTATGGCCTGTTGTCCTGGCACCTGTTTTAAGTAGGCTGACAGCGCACTTCTGGCAGTATTGATGGCGGTGTAGCTCAATCCTTCATTATGGTGAAGGCCCCCCAGGAACTCCAGTACATTGGTTATGGTTGCAGATGAGTATGTTGTCCCAGTAGTCGAGCAGTATCTTTCCCACTTCCTGATGCTCGATAGGTATTGTTTCCTGGTAGACATACGGTGTCATCATGTTGATGGTCCTGTCAGACACCCCAGTCCCAGCAGTGGTCTTTTGATAATCTGCAACCCAGTAGGTTAATTTTGTCATGGCATGGATGACTTATGCCTGATACAGGGTGCGTCAATAGGTCTGGGCTACTGGGAAAGGTCATAGGAGTTTCGATGACCATGTCGAGTACCACTGGGAACCATGGCTGTGTAGGCCAGTTGGTACTATCAAAATACCTGAAGCAGAGTCCATCTGTATTTTGCGTAGTACCCTACAGATTAAGGCAGAAGGGGGAAAAAGCATAGAAGAAATAGGTCCCCCAGTTCAGCGCGAATGCATCTATCGCTGCTGCCTCAGGGTGTGGTTCCCAAGGGACATACATTGGTACGTGGTGATTTAGTCTGGATGCAAAGAGATCGATATCTGGTGTGCCATATTGGTTTGTAATTTTAGCAAAAGCTCTAGGATTTAACATCCATTCGGTGTTTATCATTGAATTTGCGTGACCTGGCACTGTATTTAGCTTACCTGGTAGGTAAGTTGCTGATAGCCAAATATGTCTATCTACCCACCATTACCAGATTGTGTTGACCAAATTGTCACATGATATCGATTTTATTCCGCCCATATGGTTAATATAGGCCACCACCGTGATATTATCAATTTGTAAATGAAGATGCAAGTTGTGCATATTCCTAGAATATGCTTTAAAACCATAAAACGCACCCAACATTTCCAAATAATTTATGCCCAGTGTTTGTAGTAAAGATGAGTCTAGGTTAGTCCATCTACCACCTGTGCTGGATATGGTATTAGTTGCTCCCCAGCCTTGAGCACTGGCATCTGTTTGTATAGTTAACGTTGGGTTATTGATGATGATAGGGCTGGAACTATGCCAAATGTTATATCCACCATTGTAACTCTGATATTGCTTCAATGGGTAGTTTCATGGTTCTGTCAAAGTGACCTGCATGTCGTTTCAACACCTGTACTTTTGCCCTTTGTAGGTGCTGATAGTGCAGGTGTCCAAATTGTGTAGCTGAAAATGCTGCTACCATTTTGCCAATTACTCTTGCCACTTGTCGGATGGTTGGTCGATTGCTTACCATTAAATTGTTGCACATCTGTGCCAATTCTGCTGCTTTACCTTTTGGCAACGTTACAGACATGTGGATTGAGTTAATTGTGAATCCCAGATAGTCCATAGTTGTGGATGGCGTCAACTTAGATTTATCTGGATGTATGACAAACCCAGGGTTTCAAACAATTGTTTGGTAGCTAATACAGCTGATTTAGCCAACTCCATGGTTTTGCCTACTATTAGGATATCATCAAGTTACGCCATGACAATATGTCTTTGTTTCGTTAATGTTGCCAAGGCTGGTTTTAATATCTTGGTAAATAGTCTAGGGCTGATGTCAACCCATTAGGCAACACTTTATACTGCCATAGTTGCCCCATCCAGGTAAATTTTCAGGTATCTGCGATGACCCTTGTGAATGGGTACTGAATAGTAGGCATCTTTTAGATCAATGCTTGCCATAAAGTATCCTTTGGAAATCAGTTGTTTAGCAGTTACAAATGTTTCCATTTTGAAATGTACATACTTAACAAAGGTATTTAGTGAGGTTAAGTCAATGATGATGCGACATCCACCATCTTTTTTGCTTTTGGTAAATATATTTGAGACAAATTCCAAAGGTTCATGTTTGGATTTCTCAATGACACCCTTTGTAAGTAACCTCACCAGTTCTGCTTGAGCCTCTAGTTCTCTTTGACTGAGAGGGTAAAGACCCTTTGGGGTACGTGCTGAACTGGTGGCATGTTTTCTTGAATGAACTCTATTTTGTATCCCCGAATACTGTTAAGTATATAACTATCATTCGTGAGACACCTCCTGTTAGTACAGTTCCCCATTTACATGCTGGTAGGAACCAGACCCACCTACCTCCATAGTTATGGTAGTGTTCCTTTCTTCCGTTTGTTCATCCGTCGTTATACTGTTGGATGTACTGCTGATGTACTGCTGATTGGGGGTGGCGCATTTTCCATGGGGTCCGCTCTGGGCCCTGGCCTAAAAAGGCTTTCGGGGATAGTATGCGGACCCCGAGCTTTCACCAGTTCCATAAATTTGACCTCGACTGGTGGACGCGGTGGGGTACTGCCGTCTGTTTTTTTGTGTGGGTCTGCTCATTCCGGGGCCTGCCCTCATGAGGCCAAATGCTTTGGACTCTTCCTCCAGGTCTTTCACTTGTCCTTCCAAATAACAGGATCTGCGGCTCTGAGGCCGGTGTTTTACACAGTCCTGCAAACCTGGGATTGAGGGCAGGTCTTATTCTCTCCTTGCGGAGGTTGTTTATATCATATTGGGGGTTGCACAGCAGAGCCAGAGTGTCTTGCTGGTTTGTGGTCATGTGCACCCCATCCACGGAACGAGCATAGGCTGTTATCCCTGTCGTCAGGAGCTTGAGGATTTTAGCTCCTGGTTCCGGATACCCTGTCCCCCCCCCCCCAGATTTGGCTGTTAACAGCCGGTACATTGAGCGAACTGCAGTTTTCCAGCTCTAGTGCCTCATTAAGTACCTGTCTTGTAGGGGTTTGAGGGACAGGTGGTTAATGCTGGCCGCCAGTTTTGGCTGCAACGGCCGCCCTGCTCGTGGTGTAACCACGTAGCGAATCTCCACACCCAGCAGCTCTTCCTGATCCTGTACCCCAAGCGTACTCCCGACATCTTCAGCCAATGACCCCTGTTCCTGACCAGCCCAGCCCTGGTCGCCAACGCTGCCCTGCTTTGAGGGGAAAGCGATGGCCAGTGCCTTGTAGAG
The DNA here is from genome assembly GCA_038087875.1 of Malacoraja senta. Classification (NCBI taxonomy): domain Eukaryota; kingdom Metazoa; phylum Chordata; class Chondrichthyes; order Rajiformes; family Rajidae; genus Malacoraja; species Malacoraja senta. The sequence continues at coordinate 1,155,397 of CM075999.1, read as the reverse complement.
CACTGCTGTGGGAGTGCCTGATCCCCCTGGCGAGACTGCTCTAGCTCCTGAAGCAAGTCTCGCTGGAGCAGTTGCTCCATGAGCCTTTCCATTCGGCTCAGGCGGCTAGCTCTGCCGCTCTAAGGTGGACCCTCCTCATCGGAGTCAGACATAACCGGCCGTTTTTTTGTTGTTTTTTAAAAAAAAACATTTCCTCCAGCCCGCTGCCGCTCATCAGGCTGCGCTAGCGGTACTGGGCTCGGCTCGGTCTCGATGAGGGTGGACCGCCGCATATGCGGTCCAGGTGCCGCCTCTTGCCCCCCACTGATGGAGCACTCCCGTTCTGTTGGAGTCGAACGGGGGGCGGTTTTCTTCCTTTGCCGTGCTGCTCATTTTCCCAGTTCCCCTGGAATACAGAGCAGAGCACAGCTTGCTGATTACGACCACAGAGTAAGAATTACCTGATGGTCCGCTGTTTATTTTCCACCGACGTGTAGCGGGAGCGCCTGTACTCCCGGTCGTCGCTGTTGCACTGCGTGAACGCTAATGTCGCGCATGCGTGCTGGACGGGCTCTTCACGTAGTCACTCACGTGACTCCGAAGTAAAATCACAGTTTCTTTTGCGGGCAAAGGAAATTTGCCATGGGATGAATATATCTGCCATTCGGAGAAGTGGAACCAAAGTTGAAAATGAATGGACGTGCTCAAAGTTATAAAGGAATAGAAAATGTGGATAGGTTTTCTTCCAGGAAAATAAATAACCGAATTCGAATAGTGAAAGGCCTGGATAGAGTGAATGTGGAGAGGATGTTTCCACTGGTGGGAGAGTCTAGGACCAGAGGCCATAACCTCAGAATAAAAGGACATATCTTTAGAAAGATGATGAGGAGGAATTTCTTCAGTGGTGAATCCATGGAATTCATTGCCACAGATGGCTGTGGAGGCCAAGTCAATGGGTATTTTTAAGGCAGGGATTGACAGATTCTTAAATAAGTATGGGTGTCAAGGGTTATGGGAAGAAGGCAGGAAAATGGGGTTGAGAGGGAAAGATAGATCAGCCATGATTGATTGGCGGAGTAGACTTGATGGGCCGAATGTCCTAATTCTCCTCCTGGAATTCTCCTCCTATGAACCTCAGTTAAGATAATTAGCAAAAGAATTAGAAGGGAGATATCTATTATACATTTCCTATCTCCTGCAACTGAGAATGCATCAAATTGGTGACACTTCTCATTTATTCTTTCACTGACCTTCTAAAGCTACAAGTTACTATTGGTGACAATTGTATAGATGGTGTAGAACATAGAACAGTACAGCACAGGAATGGGGCCTGCAGCCCTCAATGTTTGTGTCGAACATGATGATTGATTTTTGTATTTTTTTGTTGTGATTCTATGCATTGTAAGGTCCTTGGGTTTTAGAAAGGCACCAGTAAATAAAATGATTATTATTATTATTATTATATATGCTTGCACATGATCAATATCCCTCTATTCCCTGCACTGCCTATCTAAAATCCTCAAACACCACCAGTGTATCTGCCCCCACCAGCACCCCTGGCCGTGCGTTCCAGGCCCCCACCTCTCTCTGTGTAAAAAAATATGCTCTGTACATCTCCATTAAACATCCCCCATCTCACCTTATGGCTATGCCCTCTATTGTTGGACATCCTGGGGAAAAGGTTCTGACTGTCTACCCTGTCTATGTATGCCTTGAATGGTTTGATCTGATACTCCTTATCTGCTCCTTTAATGGAGGCTTAGATCAATTTGAAATAAAGTCACATTAACAGCTTTAAAAGTGAACAGCCATACAGAAGTGATGAGTATTACCGAGTGCACGATCCACACTCATTATTTGCTATTGTTTGACTTTACATTGCCTTGACCTCTCATTAAAATCCTTGAAATTGTAGATGCACATAATTGATCCGTGGAAAGTAAAGGGCCTGTCACACTTGGCCATCATTCGCGCGCCATTTACGCGACCTGCTAGCGTGTGGGTAGCGCGTGGGCAGCGCGGGACGGGCGCATGGAGTGGTGTGGAGGAGTGTGGATTTCGTCCTGCACAAAATCTTCGCGCGCCACCGGCCTGTCGCGTAACTGACGGCCAAAGTGGGACAGGCCCAAGACCCAGGCGTGGCGCAACGTCTCACCTCCAACAGCAGCAGAAGCAGGCAAACGATCAGAATCTCGACCCGAAACATCATCCATTCCTTCTCTCCAGAGATGCTGCCGGTCCCGCTGAGTTACTCCTGCATTTTGTGTCAATCTTCAAATGACGTCACGCGCTCCAGACGGCTGTGCGGACGCATGATGACGCGCGCGACCGTCGCGTGTCAGTCACTTCCGGCTGTCGTGTAAATAACGGCCAAGTGGGACAGGCCCGTAAGCAATTTTATCTCCTTCATATCTATGGAGACGTAGCCAAGGTTAAGACCAGCTTTTCCAGCAATTCTCTACAGTCCCAGCATTGTGGAGCTCATGCACACACCATCACTCAGGCCCTTTGTTCCTCGATGCCTTTAAGATTTGGGATATTTAAGGATAATATTTCTGATGCTTGCTGCCTTAAATTCAGGGCTTGGCACATTGTGAGGATCTACTGAGAATGTTGCTGCAAGCCTCCATCAGAAGAAGGGCCTCGACCCGAAACGTCACCCACTCCTTCTCTCCAGAGATGCTGCCTGTCCCGCTGAGTTACTCCAGCTTTTTGTGTCCATCTACAGGAGCTGGAGACTGCAGATGCTGGAATCCACAGCAAAAGAAAAAGTGCTGCTGGGCAACTCAGTCGGGCAGCATGTGTGGAGGAAATGGCCATACAACGTTTTAGGTCGAGACCTTTCTTCTGGGCTGGAGTAAAGCATGCAACTCTGTGGCCCACGTTCCAGCTCTTTTCTAGCTTCCAAAGACTTTGATCCACGTTGGAATCAAGATGAATATGACCACGTATACCTTTCAAAAAGCCCAGTTTGATGATAGATGGAGCATGCTGGCAAAGCCATTACATCCTGATCATTCTCACCCAGAGACCGTGGCCATGAACTTTCCAGCCTGGTAATAAATAATATCAAGTGATGCTCCAAGTTTGCTTTGCTCTCCCTAGGTCCTTGACTTCTGAAGTTAAATCAATCGACGACGTGCTGACCAGGCATCGCCACACACTCCTGATGCCTTCATTGCCCGCGACTCAATTTATGCAATAGGCGTGACTCAGTTGGACACTGTAGATGTAGACAATCTGCTGAGGTGATCTCAGACCATGTCATTCATGATGAGTCCACGAAGGGGTCTATTTGTGACTTACTTCTCCACCATCTGTGATCAGATCACGAGCTGTGTGTCAACGAGCTCCAGCCACAGCTAACTCACACGTGAGTTGTTCCGAGCACAGAAAGGCAGTATTGCTCACTGCTTCTTCAACTGCACTTGGGACAGGGAGGATGCCATTTCAGACCATTTATGGTGCTCAGTTTCAATGCCAAAAAAATTAATAGAACGACAAAACAGCCACCAGTTTTGTTGCTCTTGAGTCTTTACTTTAGACTTTGAAGGGACAGCGTGGGAACAGGCCCTTCGGACCACCGAGCCCACGCCAACCAATGATCACCCCGTACACTAACACTATCCGACATACTAGGGACAATTTACAATTTACAGAAGCCAGTTAACCTGTAAACCTGTACGTCCTTGGAGCGTGGGAGGAAACCGGAGCACCCGGAGAAAACCCACGTGGTCACAGGGAGACTTAGTTTGAACCAGGATAAACATATGAGAGAGAAGGGACAACAAAGGACAAAGGACAAAGGACATTTATTGTCACATACACCAAATGGTGTAGTGAAATTTGTTCTTGCCATGCAGCACAAATAGACACAACATTAAAGAAATTTAACATAAAACATAAAAACATCCCCCCACAATGGATCCCACTGTGGGAGAAGGCACAAAGTCCAGTCCATATCCCCTTGTCCACCCATAGTCTGGCCTATATAGGCCTCCACAGTCGCCGCTACGGGGGCCGATGTTACAGGCCCTTCTTCGCCGGGTGATGGTGCTCCGGCGTCGGGAGAACCCTCTCAGCAGCTTGGGACACCTGGAACGGCCGTCTCCCTACCTGAGTCCGCGGCTTCCGAAGCTCGATGGAGCTCCACCACTGGCGATCTCGTCGCGAGATCCCAGGCTCCCGATGTAAAGTTCAGCGCCGCCGCCCGCAGCTGACCGCTCCACAATCCCGCAGCTCCACGATGTTCACCTGCGGTCTCAGCTCACCGGAGTTCCAGCGCAGCGACCCGGGCAAGGCATCACCCACTCCGCGATAGCGCTCCAGCGCTGTGCCGCCGCCCGCAGCTGACCGCTCCACAGTCCCGCAGCTCCGCTATGTTCACCGGCGGTCCCAGCTCACCGGAGTTCCAGCGCTGCGCCGCCGCCGAAGCCGAGGTTCTGGGCGGTCCCCTCAGGAAACGCCGCTCCAGGCCCGCTGGTAGGCCGCGAGGACGGGTCGAAAGTGCAGCCCGGAGAAAAGCTGCCTCTCCGACCAGGTATGGACCCTAGAAAGTAGTTTCCCCCTCCCCCCCCCCCCCCACCCCCCACATAAAAAAGAATAGAACTCCTAAAAATAAAACAACTAACTAACTAAAAATTAAAAAAAAGATGAAAACGGACAGCTGCAGGCTGGGCAGCCATACCAGGACGGCGCCCCCGAGAAGGTCATAGCTAAGTTAGTAGTACAATCACACAGTTAGTTATAGTTTATCTACTTTATAGTTCATGTCATAGGAGCCGAATTAGACCATTCAGCCCATCAAGTCTACTCCAGCATTAAATCATGGCTGATCTATCTTTCCCGCTCAACCCCATTTGCCTGCCTTCTCCCTCATATGCTTAAGAGTCTGAATAAGGGTTTCAACCCAAAACATCACCCATTTCTTCTCTCCAGAGATGCTGCCTGACCCGCTAAGTTACTTTTTGTGTCTATTTTCGGTTTAAACCAGCATCTGCATTTCCTTCCTACACAATACACACACATCAGTTAATACTATTGTTTCACAACTCCAGAGGCACTTGGTTCGAACCTGACCTTGGATGCTGTCTGCATGGGATTTGCACATTTTCCCTGTGACTGTGCAGATTTCTGTCAGGGTAATCTGGTTTCATCCCGCGTCCCAAAGTCAGGCCAATGACTACTTTAGATTGCCTCTTAGCACAAAAAGAATCGAAATGAAATTGATGGGGCACGGTGATAAGAAAATTAAGTTGCAGGTGTAGAGGGAAATTCACAGAGGAGGAATGGGATTGATGGGAGCTGTATGGGCCAAATAGACCAAATAACCTCTTTCTGTAGCAATGAGCAAGGAAAATAGTGAAATTCATTTCGTTTCGATTCTTTTTGTGCTAAGAGGCAATCTAAAGTAGTCATTGGCCTGACTTTGGGATGCGGGAAGAAATCAGATTACCCTGACAGAAATCTGCACAGTCGCAGGGAAAATGTGCAAATCCCATGCAGACAGCATCCAAGGTCAGGTTCGAACCAAGTGCCTCTGGAGTTGTGAAAAAATAGTGAAATAAAGAACAATGAGCAGAGGTACACAAAAATGCTGGAGAAACTCAGCGGGTGCAGCAGCATCTATGGAGCGAAGGAAATAGGTAACGTTTCAGGCCGAAACCCTTCTTCAGACTGATAGGGGGTGGGGAGAAGAAAGGAAAAAAGGAAAAGGCGGAGGAGGAGCCCGAGGGCTGGGGGAGGGGAGGAGACAACCAGATGGCTGATGAAGGGGAGGGGACAGCCAGGGCTAGCAGAATTGGGAGAATTCAATGTTCAGGCCACCAGGATGTAGACTGCCCAAGCGGAATATGAGGTGCATTTCCTCCAATTTACGGTGTTGCTCGCTGTGGCCATGGAGGAGACCCAGGACAGAGAGGTCAGATACGGAATGGGAGGGGGAGTTGAAGTGCTGAGCCACCGGGAGTTCAGGTTGGTTATTGCGGACCGACCGGAGGTGTTCGGCGAAACGATCGCCAAGCCTCCGCTTGGTCTCAACGATGTAGATCAGCTGGGGGCAGAGGGTTGGTCTGAACATGAACAGCAGGATAGATCAATGGAGTTGAACAGCCTGTTACTGTACTATACGTATCATAAAATGCAATGTCTGACCAAAAGTTTTAAAAGCAAGGATGTGGAAATCATTGCTCCTAGAGAGCAGGAAATGGAAAACCGCTTGAGGTTTTTAAAAGGCAGAGAGAGGATTGCTCTGTACGAAGATAGTGAAAGTACAGGAAATTGAAATTTAAAACCAGGAGCTCTGCTAAGCAAACACCAGTGGTGACCAGGAGCGGGAAAGATTGCAACAAGTTGTGACCACTGCCCAGTCCATTGCCGGCTTTGACCTCCCCACCATCGAAGGGATCCATCATCGGAGTCGCTGCCTCAAAAAAGCAGCCAACATCATCAAAGACCAACACCATCCTGGCCTCACCATTGCCATCGGGAAGAAGGTACAGGAGCCTGAAAACTGTAACGTCCAGGTTCTGGAACAGCTTCTTCCCTACAGCCATCAGGCTATTAAACTTGACAACAAATAAGCTCTGATCTGCAACAGACTATTATTATTATTATTATTGCAATATATTTGTAATTAGTTGAGTATGTGTGCATGTGTATACACACACTGAACTTTTTTCTTTCTCCTGTTATTAACTATATTTACATATTCTGTTGCCCTATTTGGGACACATGACAATAAAACACTCTTGACTCTTGGTCAACTCCTCTTCCTGTTGTTCATAATGTTTCATGGGCTCAAGGTAGGGTTCGTAATGTGGAAGAATAACTTTAGTTTAATTGAGTTGATAGATACAGCGTGGATACAGAATTTTACTTCGGAGTCACGTGAGTGACTACGTGAAGAAGACCCGTCAGGGCGCATGCGCGTCATTACGTCTGACGCATTGGAGCCCGGCAGCAGGAAGACGGAGCTCCTCCTGCAGGTGAGTCGTTTAGAGCTCCACCAAAGTCGGGGAGACTTTGGAGGAGTTAGGAAAAAGTAGAGAAATTGTTTCTGTGTGTTTTTTCCCCCACATACAGGAACAAGGAAAAGGTGCAGGTCTGCTGCCGACAAGGAGAGAGAGAGCTGCGGGAGCGCAGTCTCTGAAAGGCAGCCTGTCACCTCTGGGGAGTCGCAAGCCGGTAGCGGTGCGGCGACAGACTTGGCAAAGTGCCCAGCCGGGTACACAGCCAACGCCAGTCGGGCGGTAGGCAAAAGGCAAGTCATCAGGGCCATTGACTCGGCAGACTCGGGCCAGGAGAGTCCCGTCGAGGACAGGATACCGTGCCCCAGCGGTTATCCAAAAGGAGCAGCTCATACAGGGGCTGCTCCACAAAGCCACACTCCAGGTGGAGTTGTGCAGGCGGGAGGCCGTGGGAACGGCTCCGCTGGCAGTGCCTAGGAGAGGCCTGCTTCACAAAGCCACAACTCCAGGAGGAGTTGTGTGGGCGGGAGGCCATGGCGAAGGCTCCGCCGGCAGTGCCTAGTAGAGGCCTGCTTGAAAGCACCCTCTTTGCAAGAGGTGAGTGCAGAAGGGCAGATACGCTCTGACCCTGAGTCCGACGACGACTTCCAAAGCGAGGGCAGGCAGCTGTCAGAGCTGACACCGTGTGCAGCACGGTTTGCCATGTCGTCGGACGCTGGTGAGCCTCTGGGTGAGGAACTTGCCACCAGCATAAATGACCAAGTCTCACATCAGCTACAGGAGCTGACAATGGATGAGACAGTAAGGAAGCATGAAGCCCCAATCAACTGTGGCCTGTTAAAAGTTCCTGTTGGGAACAGGAAGAATTGGGGCAAGATGGGCATACTAATGAGAGCCCAGGAGGATGTGAAGCTCCAGCATATTTTTAAAGTTGCTGGCATCTGGTATAACGAGCTTTGCCAGGATGTTGGATGGAGAGGCCATGACAAATTACAACAAAAGGCGCTATTGTGGAGTGCCCACTTTGAGATCAACTGCCTCCGCAAGACTGCGATTAGACCAACCATCAATCCTAAATATGCTTCACTCTGCCAGCCTGGCACAGTGCAACCGGCACAGCTGTTTGGCGAGGATTTCGCACAGCAGGTGAAGGAGCTGGAGGAGGAGGCTAAGACGGCAGCCACATATTCACCAAAGCGGAAGTATCCCTATAAGCCAGGAGACTGGTCCGGGCAAGGGACAAGTCCAGCTACGATGCAGCGCAGTTGGCGTTCGGCTGTAGCAGCGCCAGGTAAGGTGAGATATCCAGCTCGAGGCCGGGGAAGAATGCCAGGTGGTAAGGAGGTAAGTGGGTCTGGTTCTCATGTAGACAGATCTAATGTGATACCTCAGATATGTTTATACTGAAGGTTATAGAAGGATATCGAACAAAGCTTAATGCAAATTCTGATTTACCCATGCAACATGTTCCAAAAAGGAGTTTGACTTCAGTATTACTGAACAATTGGAAGTTCAGTTGGAACTTGCAAGCTTATGTAATAAAGGTGTAATTGCTAAGGCAGTTTACCAAAGCCATCAGTTTGTGTCCAATATCTTTCCCAGACCAAGCAAGGATGGGGGATGCAGAATTATACTGGACCTGAATAGCCTTAACCCTTTTGTAGGGTATAGACATTTTAAGATGGAAATGTTTGTGAAGGAGATCTTAAAGAAACGGATTCAGTGTCTGTTCATTTGCAGGATAGAAGATTTAAAATTCAGCTGGATGGGGCAATTATTGCAATACAATGCACTGCCTAATAGTTTGTCTTCAGCTCCTAGAGGGATTACAAAGTTGTTAAAACCTATTCTAGGCATGATGAGAAGTCAAGGGCATGTGCTCATGGCTTAACTAGATAATATCTTGATTGTAGGACAATCAAAGGAAACAGCTGAAGCATCAGTGGCAGTTGGTAAAAACCATTTTTAAATTGGGCTTCATAAGCTATCCAGAGAAATCTAATTTATACCTGTGACACAAATTGACTAGTTGGGTTCACAATAGACTTAATCAACATGATTGTGAACTTGCCCAGGCAAAAAAAGGGTAGAGCTAATTAAGAGCTGTATCAAGTTAATTGCTGACACACAGCCTTCAATTAGCCAGGTGACAAGTCTGCTGTGGTAATTGCTGGCAGCATTTCCAGCAGTTCAATATGGCCACTTTATTATCTATAATTACAAAGGTCAAAGGAACAAGCACTGAGGATACATTAGGGTCATTATAACAGACCTATGCTTCTATCAATAGAGGCTGTTGCTGATGTACAATGGGGGATTCGGCATGTGTCCACTAGTAGTTCCAAAGTGTTATTGGACCAAGCTTCCATGATTTTGCAGACCGATGTCAGAGCACTTGGGTAGGGTGCTACTGATACAAGATCCAGCTGTGGAGACAGATGGACATTGCTTCTGCAAACATGGGGAATTAACCAAGAGTATTTTATGGATTCAAGGTTTATGGCACTAACAAAACTAGTTTGCATGTGCAGTGCAAAATACACAACACTACAGCAGTTGCTTATATGAATCACATGGGTGGAATCAAATCGTTATCATGTGACAGGTTGGCAAATAGAATTGGACCTGGAGTATGGATAGAGATATTTGGATTGGAGCTATCTATCTGCCAGGGAAACTTAACGTAGTACCAGATGGCAGGTCACGAAAATTACGTGATAATACAGAGTGGATGTTGAACCAGGATGTGTTCAAGAACATAGTACTTCTATATCGAAGGCCAAAATATGTTTCATGGGAACCAGATCCAGGGGCAGTGGCAATTGATGCTTTTTCACTAAATTGGGATGATATGTTTGTGTACATTTTTCCACCATTCTGCCTCATGGTGTTTGAGAAAATCAAGCAGGATGCCGCTTCAGGGGTTTTGGTGATACCAAATTGCCCGATTCAACCATGGTTCCTTTTCAGGTTACAGATAGCGATCCAACCTCCTTTTGATGATTCCAAACAGTAGGAATTTGCTGGAGCATCCAGTAACGCGTTAAGTTCATCCGTTATGTGATCGTATTGATCTGTTAATTTGCAGGTTTGTAAGAATGCCTTACATTACAGGACTTTCTAGGCCAATGGTGGATATACTCACTGCAGCCTGGAGAAAGAGTACTCAAAAGCAGTATATGACTTATGAAAAAAAAATAAAAAAAATGGGAACAATATTGTGTTCAAAAGAATATTCAATATGATACTGTAGTTATTGAAAATGTGTTAGAGTTTATCTACACTTTATTATGATGAGGGTCTTAGCTATAGTGTTATCAACACAGCTAGAGGTGCTTTGTCGGCATATCTTGTAATAGGTACATGGACACAAAGTATAGGTTCTCACCCTCTCATATCTAGGTTCATGGAAGGAATCTTTAATTCCAAACCGCCTAAGCCTAGGTATATGGTAATCTGGGATGTAAGCGTTGTTCTTAACATGCTTTGTCATTCGGTCCCTGTCACGTCTATAACTTTGTTAAAATTAACCATGAAATTGGCTATGCTAATGGCATTGGTGTCAGCACAGAGAGTGCAGACTTTCCAAACACTTCAGTTAGATAGAATGTAAGTGACTACAGAAAATGTTATGTTTTATATTTATGACCTGCTCAAACAAAGCAGGCCAGGTGTGACAGGATTTAAGATTGTGTTCTGAACATATCCCACAGCTCCATGTTTATGTGTAAGGACACATTTCTTACATTACATTGAAGCCACAAGGGCTTTAAGACAAGAAGAAACAGGATCATTTGTCAGTTACAAGAAGCCAACATAAAAGAGTGGCAGTTCAGACTATCTCAAGGTGGTTAAAGCAAGAGTTGGTTCAGCCAGGTATTAACATTTATGTGTTTACATCTCATTCCACTAGCGTAGTAGCAACATCCGTGGCCAGGGCGATGGATGTTCCCATCGACCATATATTAAAAGACGCAGGTTGGAAAAATGAACTTGTGTTTCAGCAATACTACCCTCGGCCGATTGCCGATGGAGGGCTGTTTGCCACCTCAATATTGAGTGCTGTTGCTATTGTTTAAAGTCTGTTTTCAGTACTGTTTAATTCTGTTTCGTTTGTTGCCCTAAATTAAGAGGGTTTATTGGTTGTTTTATGACCAAAAATAGAACTGTTTTGTTTTTGCATGATATGCAATGTCATGTTTACAGCATTATTGATGATACTCAGAGTCAATCAATGCAGTGAGAAGCCGGGATTTTGATCTGCGGCATAAAAATCACAGCTTTAAAATCTTCACGTAGTCACTCACGTGACTCCAAAGTAAAATAGTAAGATTAAACGAGAACTTACCAGTTTGAAGTTTGATCTTTATTTTATGAGGAGTTACGTTGTTGATTACGTGCCCGCCACGCCCAACCCTCTCTCATAGAAAAAAGGTCATAATGGTAGTTCTCATGTTGATCATCTTAATATGTTACTTCAATTATGGTGTTGTCTGTGATTTCATACCGCTGCTTTGAAGATTGACGCGCATGTGCCCTGACGGGTCTTCTTCACGTAATCACCAACGTAACTCCTCATAAAATAAAGATCAAACTTCAAACTGGTAAGTTCTCATTTAATCTTACTATTCTTCTGCCCACCCAATCCTAACCAGCGATCCCTGTACACTAGTTCCATCCTACACATTTGGGACAATTTGCAGAAGCCAATAACCTGTAAACCAGCATGTCCTTGGAATGTGGGAGGAAACTGGAGCGCCCGGTGAAAACCCACACAGTCACAGAGAGAATGTGCAAACTCCATACATACTGCATTTGGCCTAATTCTACTCCCATTCCTTATGACCTTATGTTTACTCGGATTGAAACCGGAGAATAGAGGGCCCATTGTTCCAATACCTTGTAAGGAAGGACTTGCATTTACCTTGTGCCTTTCACAACCTGCAGAATGATTTACGCCCAACAAATACTTTCTTTGAAGTATGGCCATTGTCGTAATATGGGGAAAATAATATACGTGGCTATTCTTATCTCAGTTCCTAGAATAATATCAACGACGTCTTATTCTAGGTGCTGAATTAAGAAAGATTAACACATCTGCTAGTTTGTTTCAATGATCAGCATCTGCCACGCCGTATATATGACACATTGTTGGAAAAAGCTCAATATTTACCCATCAAAGGCCCTACTAGGATTGTGAAAAAATTGTAGTTGAGCAAGAGATTGGGTAGATGCACAGAGTCTCTTGTCCAGAGTAGGTGAATCGAGGATCAGATGACATAGGTTTAAGGTGAAGGGGAAAAAATGTAATAGGAATCCGAGGGGTAACCTTTATACACAAAGAGTGGTGGGTGTATGGAACAAGCTGCCAGAGGAGGTAGTTGAGGCTGGGACTATCGCAATGTTAAAGAAACAGGTACATGGATGGATAGGACAGGTTTGACGGGATATGGGCCAAACGCAGGCAGGTAGAGCTAGTGCAGCTGGGACATGTTGGCAGGTGTGCGCAAGTTGTGCCAAATTGGCTGTTTCCACGCTATATGTCTCTATGACTCTATTGAGAAACTAGACTAAGTGGGACCCGTTGAATCCCAGCTTCACACGAGAGGGCTGGTCCCCCAACGCAATATTCCACCTCTGCACCAGTTCCAATATTGCTGGCCAGTGGGTGGGGGGGGGGGGGGTGCTTTCTGGAGCGCTAGCATGGGTGTTGTGGGTCAAGTCAAGCACAGTGAGTACAGGGCCAACAATCCATTTCCAGTCAAGTCAATCAATTTCCAGTCAAGTCAATCCATTTCAAGTCAAGCCAATCCATTTCAAGTCAATCAATAGACAATAGACAATAGGTGCAGGAGTAGGCCATTTTGCCCTTCGAGCCAGCACCCCCATTCAATGTGATCATGGCTGATTATCCCCAATCAGTACCCCGTTCCTGCCTTCTCCTCATATCCCCTGACTCCGCTATCTTTAAGAGCCCTATCTAGCTCTCTCTTGAAAGTATCCAAAGAACCGGTCTCCACTGCCCTCTGAGGCAGAGAATTCCACAGACTCACAACTCTCTGTGAGAAAAAGTGTTTCCTCTCCTCCGTTCTAAATGGCTTACCCCTTATTCTTAAACTGTGGCCCCTGGTTCTGGACTCCCTCAACATCACATATTTCACTGTGCCATCTGGCACATGTGACAAATAAATGTATCATGTATCACATCAGGAATATGTTTCCTGCCTCTAGCATGTCCAAACCCTTAACAATCTTATATGTTTCAATAAGATCCCCTCTCTTTCTTCTAAACACCAGAGTGTACAAGCCCAGCCGCTCCATTCTCTCAGCATATGACAGTCCTGCCATCCCGGGAATTAACATTGTAAACCTATGCTGCACTCCTTCAATAGCAAGAATGTCCTTCCTCAAATCAGAAGTCAATCAATTCAAGTCTATCCATTTCAAGTCAAGTCAATCCATTTCAAGTCAAGTTACTCCATTTCAAGTCAAGTCACGTCAAGTCATTCCATTTCAAGTGAAGTTAATCCATTTCAAGTCAAGTCAAGTCAAGTCAATCCATTTCAAGTTAAGTCAATCCATTTCAAGTCAAGTCAATCCATTTCAAGCACAGGGTAGGCCAAACAACTCATGGCATAGTCATTTCATTTCCAATTTTGCATTGCAGTTTCAAGCACGGGCAGGGCGGGCCAAACAACTCATGGCATTGTCATTTCATTTCCAATTTTGCATTGCAAATTCAAGCACAGGCAGGGCAGGCCAAACAACTCATGGCATTGTCATTTCATTTCCAATTTTGCATTGCAGTTTCAAGCACAGGCAGGGCAGGCCAAACAACTCATGGCATTGTCATTTCATTTCCAATTTTGCATTGCATTTTCAAGCACAGGCAGGGCAGGCCAAACAACTCATGGCATTGTCATTAAGGGCTAACAAATCATTTATTGCAAATACATTGCAGACTCACAGTTCAGTTGATTCACAGCTTATAATCACAGTTGTGGCCTCTCCCTCACGATCTTCCAGAGTGACTGACTCACGTACAGGCATCCGGGGTTTTATAGTCCTACCCCCCACCGGTAGGGGCGTTACCTTCATCGTGGTGATTGACAGGCGAGAGGACCAATCAGCTGATCTCAAGGTTTTTTATACAATAATCACTTTTTTTATTTTTCATCGATCAGAAACATCTCGGGGCTGCCTCAGCAGAGGAGGACTGTGAGTAAGATGGCCAAAAATCATAGCGATATAGGGTAGCATTTTTTCTAAAATCAATACACAGCACAGACAGGAAGTGGACAAGATGAGACTTTTAGTTATATAGATAACAGTGTTGTAAGTCACAGTTACAAACACCTGCTCTGTCTTTGGAAAAAGACTTTCTCAGGGATAAGAAGATACACAATGTAAGGGGCACTGCGGGATTGATTCCGGGTCTCTGGCACCGTGGCGCAGTTAGATTAGCTGGCTTACAGCAACAGAGACCCGGGTTCGATCCTGAATACAGACACTGTCTGTACGGAGTTTGCACGTTCTCCCTGTGATGGTGTGGGTTTTCCCCGGGTGCTCTGGTACCCTCCCACACTCCAAGATGTATAGGTTTGTAGGTTAATTGGCTTCACTAAAATTGTAAATTGTCCCTGGTATTTAGGGTGATTGCTGGGTCGGCACGGAATTGGTGAGCCGAAGGGCCTGTACCGCTGTATTTCTAAAATTTACAGGAGACATGTTCTGAATCTCATTCATGAGTTCCTGCACCAGCCCACTTGTTGCAGAACTGCCGGAGAACTTAACTACCCTCAATATGCAACGAAGCTCTTCTAAATACCATTTTAATAATTCAGAGATCGAAAGTTGCCAAGGGAACCCCAGACTGCATGAGCTTGGCTCTTAAAGCACTGCTCCACTAACAACAACTCATGTCTGCAGGAACAGCGTTTCATGGCTCATTAAATGTTCTTTCCATAACATTTGAGGTCTGACGGCACCGGGCCTATAGTTTAGAAGCATGAGGGGAGACTTCATTGAAACTTACCGAATACTGAAAGGCCTGGATAGAGTGGATGTGGAGAGAATGTTGCTACTAGCGGGAGAGTCTACCCTCAGAATAAAAGGATGGACCTTTAGAAAAGAGATGAGGAGGAATTTCTTTAGTCAGTAGGTGGTGAATCTGTGGAATTCATTGCCACAGAAGGCTACGGAGGCCAAATCAATGGATATTTTTACGGTCGAGATCGATAGATTCTTGATTAGTGCAAGTGTCAGGGGTTATGGGGAGAAGTCAGGGGAATGGGGTTGAAAGGGAAAGATAGATCAGTCACTATTGAATGGTGGAGTGGACTGCTGTGCTCCTACAACTTATTTGAAAATGGACCCCTCAGTAAAAAATAAAAAGCGGTAGATATCTGTTTCATCTTTAGCTCTCTGAAAGCAGAGAAATAGGAGCAGATGTGCCTTTGCTTTTATGTGCCGAGCTTCAATTGTGATGGCAGTAGAGAGTACAAATAAAACATGTGCAATAAAGAACTGCAGATGCTGGTTAAAATCGAAGGTAGACATAAAATGCTGGAGTAACTCAGCGGGTGAGGCAGTATCTCAGGAGAGAAGGAATGGGCGACATTTCGGGTCGAGACCCTTTCTTCAGATAAAATCCATCAGTACCTATAAAACAGTCTGGCTGGTCTGTGAGATCATTCTTCCTTCTGTAAATTAATTCTGACTAATATTTCACACTGCTGTAACCTGCAAGCTGCATGATGCAAATTTTATGTTGAGCTGGTGTTTTTTTATGGTTCTTTCAATAATCTCTGCTCCAGAATGGTTGTTCGGGCGGCTGTTGTCGATCACTCTCAGCCGTGAGAAGTAGGCTAATGTCTGGACAAGTGATTGTTAGCGTCAGCTGCAAACCAGCGTCTGCGGTTTCTTGGTCCTGTTACATGCTACCTACCTTCACACAAATCAATAAAAATCCACACAAATTCACACTGATATGGTACCAAAAAAAACACGACCAAAGGGGCTAATTGTATGAGTTTTAGTCATAGTGATCACAGTGGGCGGCATGGTGGCGCAGCGGCAGGGTTGCTGCCTTGCAGCGCCGGAGAGCCAGGTTCGATCCCGACTACAGGTGCTGCGTGTACGGAGTTTGTACATTCTCCCCGTGACCTGCTTCTTTATTCTTTATCTGTGGAAAGAGAAACAGAGTTAACCTTTCATGTTGATGACTTGTCAAAGGGTTTCATCATTTATCCCACAGTTATTTGTAGGACCTTGCTATGCACAACATGGCAACTGCATTTCCCCACAATCCATCTGAGACCGTTCTTCAAAGAGAATAGTTTGATGACTGGTAATCACTGGAAAATTCTGAGGCACAGTAGAAGCAGTTTTTTTCTTGCTGGTTGAGCAGATGCTGCGGCCTGTATTAATCGGTTTCAAACTGAGGAAGAGGCTGGGCCATTGCTTCCCACTTAGTATAGTTTAGTTTAGAGATACAGTACGGAAACAGGCCCTTCGGCCCACTGAGTCCACGCTGACCAGCGATCCCCGTACACCTGATCTATCGTGCACACTAGGGATCATTTACAGAAGCCAATTAACCTACAGACCTCCACATCTCTGGAATGTGGGAGGAAACAGGAGCACCCGGAGAAAACCCACGCGGTCACGGGGAGAGCGTACAAACTCCGTACCGACAGCACCCGTAGTCAGGATCGACCACCGGGTCCCTGGCACTGTAAGGCAGCAGCTCTACCGCTGTGCCACCATGCCTCCAGGCAAGAAGCTGGCAGAACCTATATATATAGGTATAATCATATATAGTTTAAATGGACTGCAACACGGAAATAGGCTGCCCATGGTGTAATATGGGCATTAGCCACTAGATGGCGCTTACTTTTCCGATCTTATTTTCTAATTAGTTTAATTAATTAATGTGCAGCTTTTGGCAATGACGAGTTATGACTTCCTTCTCAATTATATTTCATCTAAATCTGTGGAAAATGTCATGTAGTTTGGTGACTTGGGACACGAAAACTGGATTCTAGACACATTTTTGATGCTCGGCCCACAGCCTACTAGGCTCCCATCCAAGTACTGACCAGGGCTAAGTCTGCCTATAGGTTGCTCATCGAGACCCTGACTAAATTTCACACAATTAGCCCCCTTGCACATTTTATTTGCACAAAACATACATCAATTAAACATATTTACATCTTCACATTGCTTTTCTGGGGGCCAAAGTAGAAGGGATCCTGAGGTTAATCATTCATAAAAGGTATCACCTCTGTGCGCCTTGACCCTGTGCATTGGGTCTCTGGTGCTGTGAGGCAGCAACTCTACCACTGCGCCACTCTGCCGCCCCACTTGTGGATGTGAATGGGAACTATCAGTCTTCTAGCACGAAGCACACACTTCCTCCTGAGCTGCCAAGCCAGTTTTATTCATTGGTCTGACAAGAAAATTGCCCTGGAGATTTCACTTTTGTAATCAAATGTTTTGCAGGCAATGGTTTACAAAACAATTTAGAATCTTTTGACTCTAGTGAACGGTGTATGCAGGGATTCATGGATGTGACCACAACCCTCAGCCCCCTTGCTGACTGGTCACCTTCCCATATATGGGTTAACATATGATGAGCGTTTGACAGCGCTGGGCCTGTCCTCGCTGGAGTTTGGAAGGACGAGGGAGGACCTCATTGAAACTTACCGAATAGTGAAAGGCTTGGATAGAGTGGATGTGGAGAGGATGTTTCCACTAGTGGGAGAGTCTAGTACGAGAGGTCATAGCCTCAGAATTAAAGGACGTTCCTTTAGGAAAAAGATGAGGAGGAATTTCTTTAGTCGGAGGGTGGTGAATCTGTGGAATTCTTTGCCACAGAAGGCTGTGGAGGCCAAGTCAGTGGATATATTCAAGGCAGAGATAGATAGATTCTTGATTAGTACAGGTGTCAGAGGTTATGGGGAGAAGGCAGGAGAATGGGGTTAGGAGAGAGAGAGATAGATCAGACATAGAATGACCAAATGGCCTAATTCTGCTCCTATCATTTATGACATGACCTTATGACCTCTTGCTCGGTACATGAACTGTTCATCACCATCTGCATCTATTCTGCAACGCCGACATTAATTAGCTCAAGTTATGCCTGCAATGCCAGGAGGATAAATATAATTATTCTGACATCCGCAATAACTTCACAAAGAGTGAAGTGGGTTTAAGATGGCTTTCTGGTGGCTTTGCAAATCCCACATACTCCTCATGTTAAGTCTCCTTGTCCCTATCCATATCCTAACTCACATCTAGTGTTTTGATCGCAAAATACATCACCCGTTTTTTTTATTTTACAATGTTCATCCGAGCGTTAGAATTTCTCCACGAATTTGCTCCTCCAAATTTCTGGAAACTTTTCCAAACTTGTAAGCCACTCCCATGACCCATTCTCCAAATCTGGCCTCTTATGAACTCTAGATTTACATCAGTCTTCTATGGATGTCCCATTAACCCTCTGGGTCCTAAACTCTACCTTTCACATCCTCTATCTCCCCCTAGAATCTTGAACAATATTTATCCTTGACCATGGAACATGGTTCGGTACAGCTCTGAAGAATAAGTGTGAAGAAGGGTCCTGACCCGAAA
The DNA here is from genome assembly GCA_038087875.1 of Malacoraja senta. Lineage (NCBI taxonomy): Eukaryota > Metazoa > Chordata > Chondrichthyes > Rajiformes > Rajidae > Malacoraja > Malacoraja senta. Next base: position 1,136,816 of record CM075999.1, on the reverse strand, counting down.
CGTCACTCATCCATGTTCTCCAGAGATGCTGCCTGACCCGCTGAATTACTCCAGCATTTTGGTAAACCAACATGTGCTGTTCCTTGTAATGGCATAGAACAGTACATCACAGGCACGTGCCCTTTGGCCCACAATGTCTGTGATTCAAGAGATTCAAGAGAGCTTATTGTCATGTGTCCCTGATAGGACAATGAAATTCTTGCTTTGCTTCAGCACAACAGAACATAGTAGGCATTGACTACAGAACAGATCAGTGTGTCCATATACCATTATATACGTAAATACACACATGAATAAATAAACTGATAACGTGCAAATAACAGATAATGGGCTATTAATGTTCAGAGTTTTGTCCAAGCCAAGTTTAATAGCCTGATGGCTGTGGGGAAGTAGCTATTCCTGAACCTGGTCGTTGCAGTCTTCAGGCTCCTGCACCTTCTACCTGAAGGTAGCAGGGAGATGAGTGTGTGGCCAGGATGGTGTGGGTCCTTGATGATACTGCCAGCCTTTTTGAGGCAGCGACTGCGATAGATCCCCTCGATGGAAGGGAGGTCAGAGCCGATGATGGACTGGGCAGTGTTTACTACTTGTTGTAGTCTGAATAGGAATAGGAGCTGAATAGGATCCCAAGTGAAAATAATCTCCTCTCTCTCCACTCGATGCCATATCCCTCAATGTCCTGCACCTTTCTCAAAGCATCTTAAACACCACTATCATGTCTGCTAAACATCATTTAGTTTAGCTTAGCTTAGTTTATTATCGTCATGTGTACCGAGGTACAGTGAAAAGCTTTTTGTTGCATGCTATCCAGTTAACGAAAAGACTATGCATGATTACAGTCATGCCGTCCATAATGTACAGAGAAAGGATAAAGGGTACAACATTTAGTGCAAGATAAAGCCCAATCAAAGTTAGTTCAAAGGTCTCCAATGATGTTCAAAGGTCTCCAATGCATTAAAAGCAGATTACCTGCTCATTATTTCATTAATATAGAGACAAAGTGCTGGGGTAACTCAACGGGTCAGGCAGCATCTCTGGACAAAAAGCATGGGTGACGTTTCGGTTCGGGACCCTTCTTCCGACTCGAAACATCACCCATCCTTTTTATCCAGAGATGCTGCCTGTGTGTCTATCTTCAGTACAAACCAGCAACTGAAGTTCCTTGATGTAGAGAGATAAAGATATAAAGAGATAAAGTTGTTCATTGTTCTTTATCTCTCTACATCATCGTCTATATCTCTCGTTTCACTTATCCCTAACCAGTCTGAAGAGGGGTCTCAACCCGAAACATCACCCATTCCTTCTCTCCAGAGATGCTGCCTGTCCCACTGAGTTACTCCAGCTTTTTGTGTCTATTTTCTGTTTAAACCAGCATCTGCATTTCTTTCCTACACATCTCATTAAGATATGTGGGTCCTTGTTATGTACAGACTGACTGTAGCTTTTTCTGTGTTACAATATTGACCATAGAGTCATAGAGTGTCATAGAGTGATACAGTGTGGAAACAGGCCCTTCGGCCCAACTTGCCCACATCGGCCAACATGTCCCAGCTACAACAGGGTGCTCCGGTTTCCTCCCACCCTCCAAAGACGTACAGGCTTTGTTAGTTAGTCACACCTGCCTGCGCTTAGTCCATATCCCTCCAAACCTGTCCTATCCATGTACCTGTCTAACTGTTTCTTAAAAGTTGGCATAGTCCCAGCCTCAACTACCTCCTCTGGCAGCTTGTTCAACACACCCACCACCCTTTGTGTGAAAAAGTTACCCCGCGGGTTCCTATTAACCACACGTCAAAAAAGTACTTTTGGAACATCGCGCACGTAAATGCCCTATGCAAATGCTCATTTTATACTGCCACGAAGCACAAGCCAAGGAAACTGAAGGGTTACACACATTTACCACGGTACATCATATCAGGAGACTTTGGGAACAGCAACTGTCATTTGATCTGTGCTTATCCTCCCACTAACCTGATTACATTTCCTTTAGATAGATGGGGATTAGCTCTTCGTGCATATTAGGTTCCACGGTGTGCGCGCTTGACATTTTGGTTCGAATGAATTGAAAGATCATTGCCGGCAAGCTGTTACCTGGAAGAAATGATAATCAGATTGGACAATGCAAATCAAGTATGAAGAATCACTGCAGCGAACACAGAGAAACACAGGGACTTCTGTCTGCACCTCGTAATCACCAGTACTGTATTGTATTGAGGCATGACTTTCAGCAGATGTTTATATCCTACCTATATATATATATATATATATATATATGGTGCACCCTCCAGGAAGAGCCCTGTGTTTCTTTCGTGCATGCAACACAGGAATTAGGGGAGGCACGGTGGTACAGCGGTAGAGTTGCTGCCTTACAGCGCCAGAGACACGGGTTCGATCCTGACTACGGGTGCCGTCTGTACCGAGTTTGTATTTTCTTCCTGTGACTGCGTGAGTTTCCTTCGGGTGCTCCGGATTCCTCCCACCCTCCAAAGACGTACAGGCTTTGTTAGTTAAAATGCAAGTCTCACATTACACTAAAATATCCCCCAAACTATCATCATGAAAGCAAGATACAGGCCCTTCAGCCCATATCCCAATTCTATCCTTAAAGGATTAGCCCCTTTTTCCATCTTTCTTCACCTCACGCCATATCTTTCTAGTTGTTGATAGGATGGTTCCGTTGCCTGATAGCAGCTGTGAAGAAGCAGTGTCCCTGAATCTGGAGGTGTGCGTTTTCACACTTCTGTACCTCTTGACTGATGGCAGAGGGAAAGTGCAGATGCTGGAAACTTGAGCAAAAAACACAAAGTGCCGGAGTAACTCAGCATGTCAAGCAGCATCTGTGGAGAAACCGGACGCTGCCTGACCTGCTCAGTTACTCCAGCACTTTGTGTCTTTTTTCTCCAGAGATGGTGCCTGACCTGCTGAGCTCCTCCAGCTTTGTGTCCTTCAGTGTATTAACCAATATCTGCAGTTACTTGTTTCTACATCAGCGGAAGGAATGGACAGATTGCATTTCTGGTCAGGACCCTTCTTCAGACTGATCAACAGACGGCATTTGGGTGGGGACCCTTCGCCTGACTGTCTGATGATTTGATCTGTTAAATTGGCTCCTTTCCGTGGCTGTTTCAAATCTACTTTATCTTGTCTTCGAAACATAGAAAATAGTTGCAGGAATCGGCCATTCGGCCCTTCGAGCTACTTCTGCCATTCAATATGATCATGGCTGATCGTCCAAAATCAGTACCCCCGTTCCTGCTTTCTCCCCATATCCCTTGATTCCGTTAGCCCTAAGAACTAGACCATATTCTTGAGCATATTTTGCTGTGATTATTCAAAACTGCCCATCTTTATCATTCACAGCAATAGGTGGAACTAAATATATTGAAAGTCTTCACCTTGGAATAACTACTCTACAGATGGGTGGAAAATTATAAAGGGTTTCGACAAAATGAGTAAGACGTTATAGATACAGTACATAGATACATAAATTCATAGACAATAGGTGCAGGAGTAGGCCATTCGGCCCTTCGAGCCAGCGCCACCATTCAATGTGATCATGGCTGATCATCCTCTATCAGTGCCCCGTTCCAGCCTTCTCCCTATACCCCATTGATTTCGCTAGCCCTAAGAGCTCTATCTAACTCTCTTTTGAATGCATCCAGTGAATCGGCCTCCACTGCCTTCTGAGGCAGAGAATTCCACAGATTCACAACTGTCTGGGTGAAAAGTTTTTCCTCATCTTTCTAAATGGCCTACCCCTTATACTTAAACTATGGCCCCTGGTTCAGGACTCCCCCAACATCGGGAACATGTTTCCTGCATCTAACCTGTCCAATCCTTTAATAATTTTATGTTCTATAAGATCCCCTCTCATCTTTCTAAATTCCAGTGAATACAATCCCATTCGTTCCATTCTTTCTTATGACAGTCCCGCCATCCCAGGAATTAACCTCGTGAACCTATGCTGCACTACCTCAATAGCAGGAATGGCCTTCCTCAAATTCCGCCTTGATAACAGCTGTGACTCCATGGGATACGAGATGGTATATTCTAATCTTGTCCCAGAGATATTACACTCCAGAGCAATAGCTACACTGCTTTCCAGCAGTGATGTTAAAACAAACTGAGACCAAGCGTAGGCTTGGCCATTGTTTCGCCGAACACCTCCGCTCGGTCCGCATTAACCAACCTGATCTCCCTGTGGCTCAGCACTTCAACTCCCCCTCCCATCCGAATCCGACCTTTCTGACCAGGGCCTCCTCCATGGCCAGAGTGAGGACCACTGGAAATTGTAGGAGCAGCACCTCATATTCCGCTTGGGCAGTTTACACCCCAACAGCATGAACATTGACTTCTCTAATTTCCGGTAGCCCTTATTGTCTCCTCCCCTTCTCAACTCTCCCTCAGCCCTCTGGCTCCTCCTCTTCCTTTCTCCCCCCACCCTACATCAGTCTGAAGAAGAGTTTCGGCCCGAAACGTTGCCTATTTCCTTCGCTCCATAGATGCTGCCGCACCCGCTGAGTTTCTCCAGCACTTTTGTCTACCTTAAAACAAACTCCATTTGCTCAACCAGTTGGATGTGAGCAATAATGAGGATCTTTTTCATTAAGAAACACAGAAACATAGAAAATAGGTGCAGGAGTAGGCCATTCGGCCCTTCGAGCTAGCACCACCATTCAATATAGTTTTCATGAGAGAGTTAGGTTTAGCTCTTAGGGATAAGGGAATCAAGAGATATGGGGAAAAAAGCCGGAACAGGGTACTGATTGTGGATGATCAGCCATGATCATATTGAACGGCTCGAAGGGCCAAATGATCTACTCCTGCACATATTTTCTATGTTTCGGTGTTTCTATGGCTGATCATCCAACATCAGCACCCCGTTCCCGCTTTCTCCCCATATCATATGAACAGGAAGTGTCCAAGACAATTTTTATCCTTCAACTGACAACTCTACAACAGATTTTTTTTTCTGGCCTTTTATCTTTAAAAAAATCATTTCTGTGAAGTTGCTGCACACACAATTGATTTGCCCTTTATCATTACTGGTGAGATGCTTTGCGCTGTCACGAGTTTGTGAACGACAAACTATATAATGGCAAGTCTTACTTTCTTTCTCCCTAGTAATTTCCAATGGGAGTTCAAGAACAGTGTGTCAGATATTCTGTCTCTTTCCCAATTGGCTTGGATTCTGAGCTATATCTTTGCTTCATGGTGAAACATAGAAACATCGAAACATAGAAAATAGGTGCAGGAGTAGGCCATTCGGCCCTTCGAGCCTGCACCGCCATTCAATATGATCATGGCTGAAACTATATAACTCTGTGTGAAGTTGTTGTATCTCCATGGGATGGTATGGTATTTTCATCTTCACTTTGTGCATTTGTCCATTTGTCCATTTCTGTTACTGCCTTAGTTCTCATCCACCAATTTGCGCAAATTCTTACTTAATAAGGCCATAGTTATGGAGGTATATAGCATGCAAACTTCAGCCCAACTTGCCCACACCGACCAACATGTCCCATCTACACTAGTTCCACCTACTTGCATTTGGCCCATTTTCCCTCCAAATCTGTCCTATCCATGTACCTGTCTGAATGTTTCTTAAACATTTAACAGGCGGTGCAGCAGCACGGAGCACGGTGGCACAGCGGTAGAGTTGCTGCCTCACAGTGCCAGACACCCGGCTACGGGTGCTGCCTCTGTCGAGTTCGTACATTCTCCCCGTCTGAAGAAGGGTTTCGGCCCGAAACGTTGCCTATTTCCCTCGCTCCATAAGGTAAGGTAAGGTATATAGCACCATTCGTGCAAACAGCAATTCAAGGTGCTTTACAGGAAAGAAAAAATAAAATAGTCAATAATTAAAAGATGCTGCCACAACCGCTGAGTTTCTCCAGCACTTTTGTCTACCTCCCCGTGACTTGCGTGGATTTTCTCCGGATGCTCCGGTTTCCACCCACATTCCAAAGATGTGCAGATTTGTAGGTTAATTGTCTTGGTAAAATTGTGAATCATTCCCTAGTGTGCGTCGGATAACGTTAATGTGCAGGGATCACTGCTCAGCGTGGACTCGGTAGGCCGAAGGGCCTGTTTCTGCTCTGTATCCAAATTATCTTAAACATAAAGGCGGATACTTTTCTCCTGTCTGACTGATATGAACAAATTAACAAAGACTTCATCAATAAATAAAGGTCAAAACCAGGATGACAGCTGCTCATAATGTTCCAATCAGCAGCTCAACCACAGATCATTGTCCAAGGTCCCTGGGTGCATTTGATTTACTAGATACGATACATTTATTTGTCACATATACCAATTGGTACCGTGAAATGTGTGGTCACCATACAGCCATACGAATAATAAAGAGCACAGAACACGATAGTCTTTAACACAGACATCCCCACACAGCGGGATCAAAGTTTCCCCCTGTGAGGGAAGGCTCCAAAATTCAGTCGTCCTCCTCTGTTGTCCTCCCGTGGTCGGGGGGGCTCCCGAACCCTCCGCTGTCGCCGCTACGGGCAGCCCGATGTTCAAGCCCCGCTCGCCGGGGTGATGGAAGACCGACGTCGGGACTGGAGGACATCCTCCGCAGCTTGGACATCCGAAACGGCCACCTCCTACCAGAGTCCGTGGCTCCCGAAGTCCACAGGCCTCGGCAAATGGCCCCAGGTCTCCGCAATGTTGAAGACAGCGCCGGCCGCGCTGGAAGCTCTGCAGCTCCGATGTAGATGCAGCAGGCCCAGCACTCCGGAGCCTCCGCGGCGATCCCAGGTAAGGCATCACCCGCTCCGCTGTGAATCCAGCGTTGCGCCGCCACTGCTGGAGCTGTGGTCCGGTCCCCGGCAGGAAAGGCCGCTCCAATCCAGGTGGTAGGCCGCGAGGAGGGGGGCGATGACGCGACTCGGAGAATAGTCGCGTCCTCGCCAGGAAGTGACTGGGAAACGGTTTCCCCCTTACCCTACCCCCCTCCCCCACATAGAAAAGTTAGAGAAACTAAATTTAACATTTTATCCAGAGAGCATTGAAATAGCGCAGTGCTGTTTATTAGTCTGTCAGTTTACATTAGGCCAGTTAAGACTCGCTGATAATCTGTGATGGATTTATGAGCATTAACTTTTAATATTATCTGGTGTTATGACTGCATATTATTGATGGAGAATTGTTGTATTCATCAAGGGATTAAGAACTGAGGGGTTACCACAATAAGCCAAGGAAGAGGAAGGAGAGCAAGATAAAAGAGGCTTTCTTCATCATCTTCAAGATGTACCCAAAAAAACCTCACAGCTAGTGAGTTAATCGTGAAGTGCAGTTTGTTAGGGATTGTTCGACAAGGGACATTCATCAGTGATTATGTAGATAGAAATCTTTAAAACAAACGGCATGTTGAGGCAGCGGTAGAATTGTTGCCTTGCAATGCCAGAGACCAGGGTTCGATTCTGACTACGGGAGCTGTCTGAACGAAGTTTGTACGTTCTCCCTGTGACTGCGTGGGTTTTCTCTGGGTGCTCCTGTTCCCTCCCGCACTCCAAAGATATACATGTTTGTTGATTAATTGGCTTCTGTACATTGTCCATAGTGTGTGTTAACGAAGGAACTGCAGATGCTGGAAAAATCGAAGGTACACAAAAATGCTGGAGAAACTCAGCGGGTGCAGCAGCATCTATGGAGCCAAGGATACACAAAAATGCTGGAGAAACTCAGCGGGTGCAGTTTCTGCACCCGCTGAGTTTCTCCAGCATTTTTGTGTACCGCCCATAATGTGTGGTATAGTGCTAGTGTATGGGTGGGCCGAAGGGCCTGTTTCCATGCTGAATCTCTAAAGTAAAGCAAGCAAGAATCAACCTTTAAACCTTTAAAATAAATACCTGTTAACATAAAAAATTGGGTGATGTGGACTCGGTGGACCAAAGAGCATGCTTCCATGCTTTAGCTCTAAATGGAACCAAACTAAACTAAACTAAACTAAGACCAAATGTTTAAGAAAGAACTGCAGATGCTGGAAAAATCAAAGGTAGACAAAAATGCTGGAGAAACTCAGCGGGTGAGGCAGCATCTATGGAGCGAAGGAATAGGTGACGTTTAGGGTCGAGACCCTTCTTGAGACCCTTAAGCGTCTGGACCCGAAACATCCCCCATTCCTTCGTTCCACAGATGCTGCCTGTCCCGCTGAGTTACTCCAGCTTTTTGTGTCTATCTTCGGTTTAAACCAGCATCTGCAGTTCCTTCCTACACAATGAGTTGTGGAGCTCCCCTGGACTCCAGGTCAAGGGGTGTAGCAGAAGGGGACATGCATCTATGTTGGACCTCCACTCGTTCTATTCCATCCTGCATTACACAGGCAGGGAGCCGGGAACTTGTAAAAGCATGTCTTGAAGACTGGGGTAATTCTCTACGGAACTAGCAGCTAGCAACCAGCACATTCTGGCCCAATATCTCCTGCAAAGGCAGCACATCAAAACGCTAGACCCTCATTACTGTTTTTGAACCATTATCATCAATCATACAGATGATCCTAGATTGCTGCTTTGAACCCAATGCCTCTTAATTCAGAGACTGCAGTGTGTAGAAAGTTGCTAGTTTATACCAAAGATTGACACAACGTGCTGGAGTAACTCAGCGGGTCAGGCAGTAGAGTCTGAAGAAAGGTCGCGACACATAAAATGATAGTCATAGAGTGAGTGATACAGTGTGGAAAAAGGCCCTTTGGCCTAACTTGCTCACGCCAACCAACATGTCCCATCCACACTAGTCCCACTTGCCTGCGTTTGTCCCACATCCCTCGAAACCTGTCCTATCCATGTACCTGTTTAATTGCTTCTTAAATATTGCAATATTCGCCTATCATTTTTCTCCAGAGATGCTGCCTGACCTGCTGAGTTACTCCAGCACTTTGTGTCTATCTTCACAGACTGCAGTGTTACTGATCGAACTGAAGCCGTTGCAGTAAAGTGGAGACAAAGATAAAAAATAAATGAAAATACTATCAATTTTTATATAAAATCAAAAACACAGAACAACTGAGATGCTAATTGAGCTGTTATAGATGTCAATCAATCACAGGTTTTATTTTATTCAAATTTTTTTACTGCATTTGTATCATTTATCAGTTTATTTGAATCACATAATGGACACATCTCATTGTTGTCAGCATATAGCATTGTTGGAAAGTGGGATGGCAATGAAGCCAAGCATAACAACCATTTAGTATCAGTGGATGTAGTGGGACAAGTTAGTTTAGTTTAGAGATACAGCAGGGAAACAGGCCCACCGAGTCCGCACTGACCAGCGATCCCCGCACATTAACACCATCCTACACACACTAGGGACAATTTACACATACCAAGCCAATTAACCTACAAAACCTTTAGTGTGGGAGGAAACCGAAGATCTCGGGGGGAAACCCCACGCGGTCACGGTGAGAACATACAAACTCCGTACAGACAGCACCCGTAGTCGGGATTGAACCTGGGACTCTGGTGCTACAATCGCTGGAAGGCAGCAACTCTACCGCTGCGCTACCGTGCCACCTGAGTTTTTACCCGGATTTCTTTGTGCTTCCGGGAACATCTTCCAAAGAGCTGGACCTTGGACAGAAATGTTCTCGAAAGTACATAGGAGATTGAATGAAGATGTAGAACTGGAAAGGGTTTTTGCAAAATGATGTGAATAGCAATTGCAGCAATTAATTTGCGATCTAAGGCACAATGTTAGTCATTTGACCTCAAAGCGCTTTTGGATATCGTCAGGTCACGACAACATTGTCACGTATAACCTATTCGAACCCCTCCAATCTGGCTTTCGCCCCCTCCATAGCACAGAAACTGCTCTCCTCAAAGTCCTCAATGACCTCCTTACCTCTGCTGACACTGGCTCCCTCAATATCCTCATCCTCCTCGACCTGAGTGCAGCCTTCGATACCGTCAACCACAACATCCTGCTCACCAGACTTAGGGACCTTGGCATTGAAGGTTCTGCACTCAGCTGGTTCCGTTCTTACCTTTCCAACCGATCCCACTTCATCTCTCTCCATAACCACACCTCTGCCACAGCCACTGTCACTCAAGGCGTTCCACAAGGCTCTGTTCTTGGTCCCCTCCTCTTCATCATCTACATCCTCCCCCTGGGTCATATACTCCGTCACTTCAACCTGGACTTCCACTGCTATGCTGATGACACCCAGATCTATCTCAGCACCAAGTCCCCCCACCACCCCCCTCTCTCCCATATCAACTCCTGCCTATCAGCCATCAAATCTTGGATGCAACTCAACTTCCTTAAATTAAACAGTAGCAAAACAGAATTTCTCCTCATTGGCTCCAAATCAACACTCACTAAAATTAACAACCCCACTCTCACTATCGACGGCACCACTGTCTCCCCATCTCCTCAGGCACGCAACCTTGGCATGATCCTTGACTCAACCCTCTCCCTTGAACCTCACATCTGCCATGTTGTCAAAACATCATTTATTCACCTCCGCAACATTGCAAAAATCAGATCCTCTCTCACACCCCCCGCTGCTGAAAGACTCATCCATGCCTTCATCTCCTCCCGACTGGACTACTGTAACTCTCTTCTTTTCGGAATCAATTCCAGCAGCATCAAACGACTCCAACTGGTCCAAAATGCAGCTGCTCGACTCATTACCCACACCAAATCCTGGCACCACATCACCCCAGTTCTCAAAGAACTTCACTGGCTTCCCATTTCCCACCGGATCACCTACAAAATCCTGGTCCTCACCTACAAAGCCCTCAACAACCTGGCCCCCCCTTATCTCATTGACCTCCTCTCCCCCTACCAACCCTCACGGTCCCTCAGATCCACATCAGCTGGTCTCCTCTCCACTCCGAAATCAAACCTCTGCACTTTTGGAGGCAGAGCCTTCTCCAGGGCAGCTCCCAGGCTCTGGAATTCCCTCCCACAACCGGTCCGAAATTCTGAGTCCCTCACCATCTTCCAGTCCCGCCTCAAGACCCATCTCTTCACCTCTGCAAACCCTTAGTCCCATGTTCCCCTCCCCTCTGTCTTACTGCTCTATTTTGTTTTGTTTATTCCTGACTCTCAATTGTAAAGCGACTTTGAGTCCTGAAAAGCACTATATAAATAAAATCTATTATTATTATTATTATTAAGGCACAATGTTAGTAATTTGACCTCAAAGCGCTTTTGGATATCATCAGGTCACGACAACATTATTGAATTTAAAGATTTTGTTTTTTGTTCTTCTGATTTTTTATACTCATATACTCATTATATTGGTCAAAATAGATATTAGGCATTCATAGAGAGAGTCATGCAGCTTGGAAACAGGCCCTTCAGCCTCACTTGCCCACACCGACCAACATGACCCATCTACACTACTCCAACCTGCTTGCGCTTGGTCCATATCCCTCTAAACCTGTCCCATCCAAGTACCTGCCCAAATGTTTCTTAAATGCCTGTGATGGTACCTGCCTTAACTACCTACCCCAGAAGTGCATTCCATACTCCCACCATCCTTTGTGTAAAAGGAACCCTCAGGTTCCTATTAAATCTTCCTCCCCCCCCCCCACCTTAAACCAATGTCCTCTGATTCTCAATTCCCCTACTCTGGGCAAGTGACTCGGAACATTTACCCGATCTATTCCTCTCATGATTTTGTACATGGATCATATGTTACAACTGTATTTCCAGAAGGGGTAACTACTGTTTAAGGATGTGTAGGAAGGAACTGCAGGTGCTGGTTTAAACCAAAGATAAGACACAAGAAGCTGGAGTAACACAGCGGGTCAGACAGCATCTAATGAGAAAAGGAATAGGTGACGCTATGGGCTGAGACCCTTATTCCAGCTTTTTGTGTCTATCTACTGTTAATGATAGACACAATATGCTGGAGTAACTCAGCGGGACAGGCAGCATCTCTGGAGTGAAGGAATGGGTGACGTTTCTGGTCAAGACCCTAGTTCATTCTGCCTGTCCCGCTGAGTTACTCCAGCATTTTGTGTCTATCTTCGGTTTAAACCAGCATCTGCAGTTCCTTCCTACACATTTTGTCTGCTCTACTGCGAAATGTCCTCATTGTATGGCAACTTTGAAGATCTCTCTCCGACGAGATCAGTCTGAAGAAGGGTCTTGACCAGAAACGTCACCCGTTCCTTCTCTCCAGAGATGCTGCCTGTCCTGCTGAGTTACTCCAGCGTTTTGTGTCTATCTACTGGTTAATCTTCTTCCTGCGTATGGCGTGCACAGCCTAAAGTTGTGGGACAATTTGTTCTATTTGATCTTATTTGATTGCATTCGTCGCAACAGGGCGGACCACGTGAAGGTTGCAATCTCCCACCCATACTGGTTAATGCTGTTGCTGTGATGTGTTTCGGGGCTGCTGGACCAGTTACTGCATTCTAATATTCTTCACATGTGAGTGAGGTTGAATGGAAAAGAACAAGATAACCAGATGCTGGTTGCAGCATGCTTTACATGCACAGTAATAACTCAGCAACCTCCTACTGAAAGTAGATCATTACAAATTTCAAATTGCTCGAAACACTCGCCCATTTAAATTCCAGAGCTGCTCAACAGTTTGGTGATCTTTTATTTCTGAAGGTCAGATTTGTTTCAAGGGACAATGCTTCCAAGTGTGGCAGGAATGAAAAAACCTGTAGGATGTAGCTTTTGTTTTACATAGCAAATGCAATTAGTTTAGTTTATTTTAGAGATACAGTGAGTCCGTGCCAAATGACACTATCCTACGCACACTAGGGGCGATTTACAATCTTTACCAGAGCCAATGAACTTGTATGTGTTTGGAGTGTGGGAGGAAGCAGGAGCTCCTGGGGAAAACTTTTGCGGTCACGGAGAGAGAACGTACTAACTCCATACAGACAGCATCCCAAGTCAGGATCGAACTTGGGTCTCTGGCGCTGTGAGGCAGCAACTCTACCGCTGCGCCACCGTGCCGCCCAACTCTCTACAAATTCTTGTGGTTTGTGGCAGAGCAGTTGCCATACCAAGCTGTGATACAACATGAAAGAATTCCTTCTGCAGTGTGTCTGTGGGGTCAGATAAGAGGGAAGGCATTCCACATTTCCTGAGTCTTCTGGGGAAGTAGAGGTCAAATACACGCAACCTCTCCCCCATTGACTCCATGTAACTTTACTCTGCCTTGGGAAAGCAGACAGACAACATTATCAAAGACCTGTACACTAGGGTCATTCTCTCTTCTCCCATTTCCTATCAGGCAGGAGGTTCAAAGGCTTGAAAGCATATACCATCAACATCAAGAACAGTTGCTTCCCCACTGTTATCAGACTCTTGAACAGGCCTCTCTTATGCTAAGAATGAACTCCCAATCTCTCTTGTTGCACGCCTTGCACTTTATTTATCTGTACTTCCTCTGTAGTTATAACACTCTATTCTGCACTCTGTTTCCTTTCTCCTTTACACTACTTTTATTACTGAGATATGATATAATTGTATTTATGTCTAGTATGATTTGCCAGGATAACACACTGTATCTCGGTACATGCGACAATAATAAAACCAATAGCAAAATCAATTTGAACATCGTGAATGACCATTTCTCAGTCTAGACGGCTTAAAAGGGATATGTATCGTGCTGTAGTCGTTCTACCAGTGAATCTGACAGGAATTTTGCAGACATTGAAGATGAAAGGAAAGGGCTTCACCCTTAATTTTTAGAGGAGGTACAAAAAACAAGAGCTAGCTGGCTCCCATGCAAGAACCAGAGACACTTCACTTGGGCACCTTACTACTCAGCAGTATGAAGGAATCCCTGCATTCTCCGTCTCCCCACCCTAGTCGTCCTACAAGTTCCACTGTTTGTATCCCCGCATCCTGTCGTTATCACCTCTTCCCCAGTCAACAATGGACCATTGTGGGCTCCACACCTCCTTGTGGTTGACCCTCGGTGGGCTGAAGGGTCTGTTTCAACATTGTACCTCTAAACTAAGCTAAGTTAAGATACAATATAGACTCAGGCTTGCACAGACTGAAGACGCAGAAGGTGCTGCTCATTCGTAAGGTCATTCTTTCTTTAACCATTATCTCTACTGATTTGGTGCGCTTTCACTGCGGTCACGGGGAGAACGGGCAAACTCCACGCAGAGAGCACCCAAGGTGAAGATCCAACCTGGATCTCTGACGCTGTGTGGCAGCAGCTTTACCAGCTGTGTTCGTGCAGTGAGCTAAACAACGAGAAACAGTTTCTTATTTCATCCGTTCTGGGAAACATTTATGTTTAATTGCATAGATCTGAAATAAGCAAAGCTGTGCAATCAAATTTTATGACCAGTGTTTTTTTAACTTCCCCTTTAATTCTTCAGCGGAACATTTTAATCCTATGTCTCCTGTTACCATCTTATTAATTTTTGCAACCAAACAGTTTGGGCTTTTATTTCTTGTTTTCTTTTCCTCCACTCCCTGTGGTTTTATTTCTCAGTTTCAGTCCCTTCATTTGAGAGCTGTTTGAAGATTTAGTTCTCGTAATTTAAAGTTCCCGACAAAAGAGTTTCTCCCATCAAGATGCCCAGTGAATATAAGCAAAGTGAATTTAAAGCAGGCTGGCTGATTTCCATTGGGATTTCACTGTGATAACTAGCATGCTCAGGAAATATGAGCATTTAATATTTCATCACATTTTATGGACCCTTGGCTGAAATGATTTTACATGGCTGTCAGTATGATACATCACTTTTAATTTCATATTGAGATTTCACAGGAATGCAACTTAAAATGCATCACCACACAGCACAAAAATTGGTTGTTCGGTTCAGCTGGTGTTTCGGTACGACACAAGCTTCACCTTCTATTCTTTTCACCCTTGACCAGTTTCCTTATAAATGTAAGTGCTATTTACGGCCATTAATCCTTGTGGTTATGGTTTCCTATCATTTTCTGACAACCCGTCTACAGGTGCGCCATGGAAAGCATTTTAACGGGATGCATCACGGCTTGGTTTGGGAACAGCTCCATCCCAGACCGCAAGAAATTGCAGCGAATTGTGGACGCAGCCCAGACCATCACACAAACCATCTTCGCTTCCATTGACTCCATTTATATCTCACGCTGCCTCGGCAAGGCCAGCAGCATAATCAAGGATGAGTCGCACCCTGGCCGCTCCCTCTTCTCCCCTCTCCCATCGGGCGAAAGGTATAGAAGTATGAAAACGCACACACCTCCAGATTCAGGGACAGTTTCTTCCCAGCTGTTATCAGGCAACTTAATCATGCTACCACAACCAGAGAGCAGTGCTGAACTATTCCCCACCTCTTTGGTAACCCTCGGATTATCCTTGATCGGACTTTGCTGGCTTTACCTTGCACTAAATAGTATTCCCTTATCATGTATCTGTACACTGTAAATGGCTCGATTGTAATCACGTATTGTCTTTCCGCTGACTGCATAGCATGCAACAAGGCTTTTCACTGTACCTTGGTACACGTGACAATAAATGAAACTAAACTAAACATCAAGGGATATTGATCAGTGACAACTCTGGTCTGTGTTGGCATTTTCCCACAGAGCACACAATAACTTGGCAAAGAAGGAAAACTTCACGAGAAAAGACATAAAGTGATGGTGGGTCAGGCAACACCTCTGGAGAACATGGATAGGGTACGTTTGGGGCGGGACTCTTCTTCTAAACTTTCCAACATTTGTACGTTATCAATCAATGTACGTCTTTTTGTATGTGTTGTATAGTGCCAAAGACGTCCTCTTTTTTCCTCCAAGTTTGTCCATCTGAACAGGCCAGGCCCATCTGGTCTATAATTCCATGTGCTATGAGCAATCTTACTCAGCTGCATACTCTCCATGTGCTTGTCTGAAGTAGTTAATGCTGCTTAGGTACAACTTGCTAAGACTGACTGGAACTGATTGTAGTAACAAGAAACTGCGGATAGTAGAAACAAAGAACTGTAGATGCTGGTTAATATACAAAAGGACACAAAATGCCGGAGTAACTCAGC
Source organism: Malacoraja senta (assembly GCA_038087875.1). Lineage (NCBI taxonomy): Eukaryota > Metazoa > Chordata > Chondrichthyes > Rajiformes > Rajidae > Malacoraja > Malacoraja senta. The sequence continues at coordinate 1,120,848 of CM075999.1, read as the reverse complement.
ATCTCTGTAGAACCTGAACAGGTGACGCTTTGGGTCAAGACTGCATTGGGGGGGGGGAGATGAAAGCCGGAAAAGGGAGATGCAGGACAAAGCGTGGCAAGTAATACGTCTTCACAGGCAAGGGGAGGGGGGGAATGGGTGGGTTTGACAGGCAAATGCCAGAGATAAGAACAGAATATGTGAGATAGGTTTGAAGATCTGTGGATTGGGAGGCTATTGGGAGGACAGGGGGGAGGATTAGATGGGAGTCCAGGTGGGGCATAGGAGAGGGAAGGAGGGGGGGGGGTGGTGGGCATGGGTGGAAATTCCGGGGGGTGGGACGGGGGGCACGTCCCCCCCCATGTTTTGAGAGGTGGGGGCAATCCCCCCCATGTTTTGTAATCCGGATTTTGAAATTCGGTGAAAAAAAACTATTAAAAACTTCCCCTTGGACAGTGCGGGTGGGACTGATGATTGAGGGACTACAGATGTTGAATCTTAAGAAAAATACAAAATGCTAGAGGAACTTAGCAGGTTACACAAAATCGGAGGAAATCCACAGGCGACGTTTCAAGTTGAGACTGAAGAAGAGTCCGAAACTGATACATCATCTGTCCATTTCCTCCACAGATTTTACCTGACCAGCTGAGTTCTTCCAGCACTTTAGGTTTGGATTAAATTGTACTAGATTTGACCAGCCAAGCATACTCATGCACCGTACTCCCTTCACCTTATAGATTCGAAATGTACGAGCGGATCCAATCGATCATGTTTAATATATTTTTCTAACGTGAGCAAATATTTCATGACATTTAAATTAAGTTAAACAATATTTTAAATAAACGATCGCATCTTTCTCTTTCCATCTCCAGATCAGGGATTTATTTCCACGCGTGGGAATGGAGATTGTGGATTCTGATTCCACACTAGGTCTGCCGAGCCTGAAGAAAAGCGGAGGTGAATTCCCCCTGCGTAACTCCGCAAAGCTCCTGGATGATCAAGGTGCACCAGTTGAAACGGAATGGCGTGACAGATGTGCAGCATCTGTGACTCAGGTTGTCTCCGTCCTACGGCAAGCTGTTTACGTGCTGCATGTACTTAACTCCATTCTCCTATGAGATGTCATATGCCCAGATTTGCTGGCTGCAGCCCAATCCACTTGCCCCATTGTACATCCTTAGAAACCTAGGGAGGAGATATTTCTGGCCTTAGACCCTCAAGTCTATTCCACCTTTTAATGTGAGTGTGCCTTGTCTATGCCTTAACTCTATTTTCAAACCGTTGCCCGATATCCCTTCATATTTTATCAAACAGATGTCTATAAATCTCAGATTTAAAATTAGCCAGTGACAGAGTATAGGCTCCCATTTGTGGAAGAATGTTTCTACTTTATGCCACTCTTCAAATGTGGAAGCATTTCCTATCTTTATTCCTGACAGATCGAGTTATTTTTCTTTGCTATTGCACCCCTCTTTGAAACTATTGACTCCATCCCTACCAACCACTGACATAGCCCACACCCCATACCATCCTACGTTGAAACCAGCGGGAATAATCTCTCTAATTATCCTGTGAATTTATTTTAGTGCAATGTAAGCTTTGATCAAATCATTTATGAGCGATTCAAAATCTTGGGAATACGGCCTTAGATTTAGTCCATCCCCTTCGAATTTTAACCCTTGCAGTCCCGATATAATTCTGGTGAATCTGTGTTGCACTCCAATTCAGGCCAATAACCTTGAGGTTAAGGTTTCCAATCACTTGACAGTTGCCGGCAGTCCACTGAAAAATCTCCTAAGTGGGACAGGCCCTTTAGGTTCCATTTAAGCTTCAATTTAATCATCATTATATTAATTCAGTCTGAAGCAGGGTCCCGACCCGCGTGTTTTCTGTCTTGGTTTCCGATTGTCAACGTTTACAATGTTTTGATTTTCTGTTATTGGTGGTGATGTTTTGGAGAAGAATTTAGACCAAGGTGCAAGGGGAAACTGCCTTCACTGCCTTCAAGTATAAAAAAAACCAGCATGGCACTGCTGATAATGCAGAATTCACAGTACTGGACTGGAATCTGAATCAAATATCCCTCCGATACATTCACTGAACACAGCAACTGAATAAGTGGCATTAAATCAGTTCTTTTTCTTGCATGGGAAAGATAACTCTCGAAAACAACATCTCAATTCCATGTAATTGTCAGCTATGTCTTCTATTATCCTGATCTGCTCCACAACCACACTAACCAAGTCTGAGACTGGATTCACTTGACAATCTCTCCCCTACTTTGGTTCTACTTAGATTTCAATTTAGTCATCATTATATTAATTTACAGGCCTAATTATATTAGTTTGAAGGTAAGATTATGTCAAATTAAGGCCAGATTGCACTCATTTTAAAGCAACATTGCATTGTTAGAGGGGGTGCATAAATTTAATGACGGATTACATTAATTGATAGAGATGTTTGTATTAATAAAAATTAAAATCATATTAATTGACGCCAAATTATCTATCTTGAATTTCAGTCTTTCTAAAGGCACTGCACTGCCGTGCACCGCCAGAGACCTGGGTTCGATCCTGACTACAGGTTCTTGTCTGTATGGAGTTTGTATGTTCTCTCCTTGACCTGCGTGGGTTTTATCTCAGATCTTCGGTTTCCTCCCACACTCCAAAGACGTAATTGTCCCTAGTGTGTGTAGGATAGTGTTAATGTGCGGGGATCGCTGGTCGGTGTGGACTCGGTGGGCCAAAAGGCCTGTGTCCGCGCTGTATCTCTAAACTAAACTAATCCATTCTGATTAGTCTGAAGAAGGGTTTCGGCCCGAAACGTTGCCTGTTTCCTTCGCTCCATAGATGCTGCTGCACCCGCTGAGTTTCTCCAGCATTTTTGTGTACCTTCGATTTTCCAGCATCTGCAGTTCCTTCTTTAACACATAATCCATTCTGATTTTTGCTTTTTCAAAATTTAATTTATTGAAATACATTTTTCCTTAGAATCGACATTAAAATCATTGATGTTGAATATGTGTTTCAAATTTATCCAATTAACTTCAACACAAGAGCAAATCAGACAGTTAACATTTCATGTGTGTTTAATTGTCATATGTTCCGACAACGGGAAAAATGGAATTCTTACTTGCAGCAGCATAACAGGCCTGTAGACACAAGACATAGATAACATATAATAAACAAAGTAAAAATTGAATAAATTAATAACCCTAATACTATTGCAAAAATACCCCTAGGTCCTTAGTGCAATCAAATCAGATATGGTTCATAGTTCAGTTGTATTTGTGAAATTATTATGGAAACTCATCACAAACTGCCTCACTGTGCTCTGGGCAAAACACCATTAAATGTTTAACACAATTATTTATTGAACTTTGTTTAAATTTATTATATTATCCATTGCGCACTGTGTATACAAACCTGGTGTGCTGATGCTGCAAGTAGGAGTTTCATTGAGGATAGACAGAAAATGCTGGAGTAACTCAACAGGACAGGCAGCATCTCTGGAGAGAAGGAATAGGGTGACGTTTCGGGTCGACACCCTTCTTCAGACAATTTCATTGTTCCATTTCAGGACATCAGACAATAAAATGGTTTAGACACTTGAAAGGGGAGGGAAGGTGATGAAGCACATGGAAATAAGAGGAAGCCATTTATCCTCTCAAACCAACCCTGCCATTCATTTAGACAATGGCTGACCACCTCAACTCTAGATACCCAGCTTCACTCAGCAAGAAGGTAGACACAAAAAGCCGGAGTAACTCAGCGGGTCAGACAGCATCTCCGGAGAAACGGAATATGTGATGTTTTGGGTCGAGACTTTCCTTCAGACTGCGAGTCAGGGGAAAGGGAAACGAGCGATAAAGACAGTGACATGGAGACATCCATAACAAATGAATGAAAGATATGCAAAAAAAAGTAACGATGATAAAGGAAACAGGCCAGTGTTAGCTGTGGTCTAGGTGAAAACGAGTTACAGACAATGAGACTCAACAAGACGATTTTAAACTGGTACAATAACTTGGGTGGGTGAGGGATGGAGAGAGGGGGCGATGCAAGGGTTACTTGAAGTTAGAGCAATCCATATTCATACCGCTGGGTTGTAAGCTGCGCAAGTGAAGTGCATGTCTTGTTAACCAGGACTAATACTAATTTACCAGCCGCAGCTTTGAACATTTCAATTGACTTCCAAGTAACAAATTGGCAGAAAGACTCCCAGATTTTAGCTACAGCTTGTGTGGCACTACTCTTGAATTGCTTAGTCTTAATTGTTAGACTTTCTTTGTTCTGGGCTTCCTACCAAAGAAAGGTCTCACTCTATTGACCCAATTAACTCCACAAACTCTTTCATTAGACTTACTTTGCCGAGAGAAAATCAGGCCAAGACTGAGGATACAATTTTGTTTTAAATAAAGAGCTTATATTCTGATGTTTTAATTATAGCGCGCAAGTGGAAATGTCACAAATTGAACATTTTCCTCAGTAGGCACCTCCATGCATACATATCTGGCCCGAAAGTTGGACCTTTTAGTTTAGCTTAAGTTTTAATTTTGGAGATACAGCGTGGAAATTGGCCCTTTGGCCCACTGAGTCCACGCCGACCAACGATCCCCGCACGCTAACAATAATCTGCACACAGGGGACATTTTATACACTTATACCAAGCCAATTAATCTACAAGTTGTTTAAGAAGGAACTGCAAATGCTGGAAAAATCGAAAGTAGACATAAAATGCTGAAGAAACTCAGCGGGTGAGGCAGCATCTATGGAGCGAAGGAATAGGCGACGTTTCTGGTCGAGACCCTTCTTCAGAGTTAACCTGCAAACCTGGAGTGTGGGAGGAAACCTAAGATCTCGGCGAATGTCACGGAGAGAACGCAACAATCTCCGTACTGACAAGCACCAGTAGTCAGGATCGAACTCGAGTCTCTGGCACTGTAAGGCAGCAACTCTACCGCTGCACCACCCACGATAGCCAGGCACCCACAAACATACTTTATATTCATTGATGTGTTAGGTTAAGCGCAGATGCTTCTGCAAAGTAGGATATGAAGGAGTATTATGTGTAGGCTCTTGGCCGACCACTGATGGGAATATGGAAAGTGCCCCTTGAGTATGGGTTGCGTAACTGGGATGACAGAGAACTTGTGTACAGGTGATCAATCATCAGTGTGGACTCGGTGGGTCAAAGGGCCTAATTCCACGCTGTATCTCTAAACTAAACTAAACTAAATTATCTGCAGCCTGCTTTGTTTTTGGGTGCTTGAGTCACCAGACCAAGCTGTGGTGGAACCCATCAGTATGCCTCCATCGTACAACTGTAGATGTTCAATAGAGTATTTGTCGACGAGGTCAGGATTGTAGATGGGTTTCTGGTGCTGTGAGGCAGTGGCTCCGCGAGCTACTTCTCTGTGCTACCACACAGCATGCAATGATGAAGTCTTGTACCTGCCAGGCATTTACCTCAGAGTGCCCACAGACTGTTGCAGGCAACTGAAACTCATTTCCAGTATCAATTTGTACCCTTCCGAGCTCCACAGGTGCTTCAATTAATGGTGTGCTGCTGCTGCTGACGTGACCATTGAGGCACGCGTTGAATGAGTTTGTCAGGAACTACACGCGGGTAAAGCATCCTTTGTACACTTGAGCACACTCTGCCAACTTCAGAAGGCGTTTGAGCAGCCTGCAGTCAGTGTTGAAGGAATCTGCTTAGGTGTCCTGAAGTCAGCAAGTGACCCTTTATGCAGTTAAATATTCATTAACATAGCGACATAAACCTAGTTGTACAGAGACTGTGCAGTGAAGATTATATTTTAATATGGTTTAGTTTAGAGATACAGCGCTGAAAAAAGGCCCTTCGGCCCACCGAGTCCGTGCCGACCAACAATCACCGGTACACTAGTTCTATCCTCCGCGCTAGGAGGCGAATTTACAGAAGCCAATTAAACTGCAAACCCTGCATGTCTTTGGAGTGTGGGAGGAAACCGTAGCACCCTGGGGAAAACCCACACAGTCACAGGGAGAACGTACAAACTCCATACAGACAGTACCCGAGGTGAGGATCGAACCTGGATCCCTGGCGCTGTGAGGCAGCAACTCTACCGCTGCGCCACCGTGTCACCTGTTTCCGGTTGCACCGGAAAAGCTCCAGATAGTCCTTGTGTACTTGGGTCGCTGGCCAGCGCAGACTCGGTGGGCCGAAGGTCCTGTTTCCACGCTGTATCTCAAAACAAGATAGCTTGATATTGTAACCAAACCGTCACAGTATTGTAATAAATGGCACCAAAACTACGCAAGACTGGTAAGAAAGAACAATTACTGAAAGTGGAGAGAGGGAGAGCTAGTTCTGCCATCGTGGGCATGTATGTACAGTATGTCCATCTGTCAGATTATTTCATTTAATAGTATTATGAGAGGCGGTTCGTAAGCAGGAGTGTCCACAGATTGGGCAATGGTAAATCAGGAATGGTCTGTATTTACTTTGCTTTAGGCTTTAGCAAAACTGAATGGAAACAGACCCTTCTTCCTACCGAGTCCGCGCCGACCAGCGATCACCCCGTACACTAGCACCATTGGGGCAATTTACAATTTTACTGATGCCAATTAACCTACACATCTGTACTTTTTAAGATTGTGGGAGCAAACCGGAGCACCCAGAAAAACCCCACATATGTATGATGCATGTTTAAGAAAGAACTGCAGATGCTGGAAAAATCGAAGGTAGACAAAAATGCTGGAGAAACTCAGCGGGTGCGGCAGCATCTGTGGAGCGGAGGAAATAGGCAACGTTTCGGGCTGAAACCCTTCTTCAGACTGATGCAGGGTGGGGGAGGGGGGGGGGGAAGAAGAAAGGAAGAGGAGGAGCCAGCGGGCTGAGGGAGAGCTGAGAAGGGGAGGAGACGGCAAGGGCTACCGGAAATTGGAGAAGTCAATGTTCAGGCCGATGATACTTTATTATCACATGTGACATGTCACAGCAAGATTCTTTGTTTAGTTTAGTTTAGAGATACAGCGCGGAAACAGGCCCTTCGGCCCACCGAGTCCTCGCCGACCAGCGATCCCCCGCACATTAACACTATCGTACACACACTAGAGACACTTATTTAAAATATTTATACCAAGCCAATTAACCTACAAACCTGGAGTGTGTGAGGAAACCTAAGATCTCGGATAAAACCCACACGTTCACAGGGAAAATGTGCAAACACCATACAGATATCACCCGTAGTCAGCATCTAACCAGGGCCTCTGGCGCTGTAAGGCAGCTGCTCTACCGCTGCGCCCCTGTGCCGCCCGTTTATAAATGCTTCAGAGCTCCTAATAAAACCTATTCAGTCTAACATGGAGAGGTTTTGTTATCACCTTCCTCTTAATTGATTATTATTTGGTACATATTTAACAATGAGTTGAGAGTAATTTAATGCCTTTGAAAAACAAACAATGTCAAGTGGTTCCGACAAAAGGGGCCCTTTAAAGCTTGCTGTTTTTGTTCGAGATATTTTGAACAGATCTCTTTTATTCCTGAAACAAAAGCCGTATGATGGAAATGCGCATCCAAATGAGGAAGAGAACAAGTAGTCCGTTAAAACTGAAGATTACATTTAAACTTGGAGAAATTAAGCTTTGAACAGATAAAGTTGTACAAGGTGAGTTATTTCAATGCCGTCCTGTTGAAACTTCAATTAAGTGCCTTCTGGATCATTGCAGCCCACCTCGTAGCAAGTGGTGCCACGGTGGAGCAACAGTAGAGTTGCTGCCTTACAGCGCCAGACACCCCGGGATTGATCCTGACTATGTGTGCTGTCGGTACGCAGTTTGTACGTTCTCCCCGTGACCCGCGCGGGTTTTCTCCGGGATCTCCTGAGTGCTTCAAGCATTATTGTGGTGTCGTCGGCAAATTTATAGATAGCGCAGGAGCTGTGCTTAGGCATAGAGTCAAGAGTTAGTTTATCTTGGCATCATGTCCAGTGCAGACGAGGTGGGCCGAAGGGCCACTATGATCTATGACCTGCCCAAGCCTTGAGCCCCAAAATTCACTCCCACAATTTGTCCAGCCTTTCCTTCTTTGTGTTGCTCCTCAAAACCTACGACTTTATCCTAGTTGCTTCGATCCAGACCTCGGGTGATGTCGGTGTGGAGTTAGCACGTTCACCCTGTGACCATATGGGTTTCCTCCGAGTGCTCCGGTTTCCTCCCATCCCAAAGACGTGCAGGTTTGTAGGTTAATTGGACACTGTAAAATTGCCCCTAGTCTGTATGGAGTGGATGTGAAAGTGGGATTACAAAGAACTGGGTGATCAATGGTTGGTGTGGATTCATTGGGCTGAAGGGCCCGTTTCCATCTTTCAAATAATCAATTAATCAACCAAAAGCTTATCAAAGTTTGCGGAACCTTTCATTACAGATTTATCTGTGTCCAATTCCATCCTACATTATAGTCCACAGATTACAGTCCTATATCAATGTCATAAGTTCATAAGGTCATAAGTGATAGGAGCAGAATTAGGCCTACTCCGCCATTAAGTCTACTCCGCCGTTCAATCATGGCTGATTTATCTCTCCCTCCCAACCCCATTCTCCTGCCTTTTCCCCATAACCTCTGACACCTGTACCTATCAAGAATCTATCTATCTCTGCCATTAAAATATCCATTGATGGCCACCATAGCCTTCTGTGGCAAAGAATTCCACAGATTCACCACCTTCCAACAAAATTAATTACTCTTCTTACAAACAGAACATCCTTTAATTCTGAGGATATGGCCTCTGGTCCTAGACTCTCCCGCTAGTGAAAACAACTTCTCCACAGCCATTCTATCCAAACCTTCGGTAAGTTTCAATTAGGTCCCCCCCATCCTTCTAAACTCGTGTTTCTGAAATCACTATATACGTGAGGCATTGTGCAATGTTTCATAGTGAGGACTTTCAACAGATAGATCAATACATGGTGGCTGCCAAAAGCATCAGTTCAACGTGGTTCAATCAAAAGCCCGGGCTTCTTTCTGCTGAGGGACCTGGACGAGAAACACTTTACATCAAACCATCGAAACAATTCTGGGATTGAGATGAAAGGCACTTAAAAAAAAGATGGAGACTGCAGAGGGAAACTCATTGGCAATTCTATTAAGATAACATGGAAAGCTTTCATCTTACAAACTAAAGAATTTAACTAATCAAAAACAATGTGTTCCCGAATGTTGAAGGGGTGATAATTAGCAAATGCAGACCTTGGGAATCAAAACATTAATGTTATTTATTCAACGAATCAGAAATAAATTTTTAAGACAATAATGTAATTTTAACAAGGATAACTGATTTCCTAATGTATTAAAAAAAGGAACTGCAGGTGCTGGTTTCGACCAGAGATCTGTAGAAGGGTCCTGACCCAAAACGTCACCTATCCATGTACTCCAGGAATGCTGCTTGACCCGCTGAGTTACTCCAGCACTTCGTGTCCACCTTCCATTATCTGCAGGTTCCTTTCCAATCTCCAGCATCCAATGAAGAAGGGTTTCGGCCCGAAACGTTGCCTGTTTCCTTCGCTCCATAGATGCTGCTGCACCCGCTGAGTTTCTCCAGCATTTTTGTGTACCTCCAATGATTTAAGTCTGAAGAAGAGTCTCGACCACAAACGTCGCCTATTCCTTCGCTCCATAGATGCTGCCTCACCCGCTGAGTTTATCCATCATTTTTGTCGAAGCAATGTCATTTTCGATTTCCATCTTGGAACTGCTCAATAAAAGTAATCAGATGGATTTTTAAACTTTGAGAGGTAAGAGGTCTTCAAAAAGTAGCATTACTCAAACTGAGATTGTATTGCTCATGTGGCCATGGGACATTATATTCTTCCACATGAATGAAGTCCACTGGATATTAACATGATGAATAACATCTGTGAATTTTGAAACATGCAAAATCTCACTTTGATTTTTTTATTAAAAAGTGCCGTCTGACTTCATTGGCATCCAGTTTGCCAACTCTTCAATTCTTATAAATTAGTTCTTATGTTTAAATTCCTTCCAACTCTCACCCTTTTAATTTAGTTTGGAGGTACAGTGCGGAAACAGGACTTTCGGCCCACTAAGTGTGCACACCAGCACACAAACACTATCCTACACACACTAGGGACAATTTACATTTTTACCAAGGCAATTAACCTATAAACCTGTATGTCTTTGGAGTGTGGGAGGAAACCAGAGGACATGAAGCAAACCAACTCAGGTCACGGGGAGAACGTACAAACTCCACACAGACAGCACCCGAGGTCAGGATCAAACCCGGTAGAGTAGCAAGGCAGCTACTCTACCGCTGCGCCAACTTGCCCCCCCCCCCCTACTGCAGCACCCCCTGTGCCATTCCTAAAATACAAAGTACTGGAATAGCTCAGAGGTTCAGGTAGCATCTGTGGAGGGAATGGGTAGACGACGTTTCGGTTTGGGACTCTTCATCAGACTGAATCTCAGGAATCTGAAGAAGCATTGCCTATGCATTCCCTCCATAAATGCTGCCTGGTCGACTGAATTACTGAGTTTGTATCTTACTCAAGATTACAGCATCTGCTGTTCCTGTGTCTCATCCTCTCTACTCTCTGTAACATTCTCCAGGTCGACAAACCTCTGTGAACTTTGTATTTCTGCAACTCTGGCATCTTATACATCAATAGACAATAGACAATAGGTGCAAGAGTAGGCCATTTGGCCCTTCGAGCTAGCACCGCCATTCAATGTGATCATGGCTGATCATCCCCAATCAGTACCCCGTTCCTGCCTTCTCCCCATATCCCCTGACTCCGCTATTTTTAAGAGCCCTATCTAGCTCTCTCTTGAAAGCATCAAGAGAACCTGCCTCCACTGCCCTCTGAGGCAGGGAATTCCACAGACTCACCACTCTCTGTGAGAAAAAGTGTTTCCTCGTCTCCGTTCTAAATGGCTTACTCCTTATTCTTAAACTGTGGCCCCTGGTTCTGGACTCTCCCAACATCGGGAACATGTTTCCTGCCTCTAGCGTGTCCAAGCTCTTAACAATCTTATATGTTTCAATGAGATACCCTCTCATCCTTCTAAACTCCAGAGTGTACAAGTCCAGCTGTTCCATTCTCTCAGCACATGACAGTCCCGCCATCCCGGGAATTAACCTTGTAAACCTATGCTGCACTCCCTAAATAGCAAAAATGGCCTTCCTCAAATTAGGGGACCAAAACTGCACACAATACTCCAGGTGTGGTCTCACTAGGGCTCTGTACAACTGCAGAAGGACCTCTTTGCTCCTATATTCGATTCCTCTTGTTATAAAGGCCAACATGCCATTCGCTTTCTTCACTGCCTGCTGTACCTGCATGCTTACTTTCATAGACTGATGTACATGGACCCCCAGATCCCGTTGTACTTCCCCTTTTCCCAACTTGACGCCATTTAGATAGTACATCCGACTCTTTCACGGCATCTTGAAAAGCCCTGGAATATCCTCACTGAACACTGAACGGGACTGGGGTCCCGACCCAAAACGTCACCTATCTATGTTCTCCTGAAATACTGCCTAACCCGTTGAGTTACTCCAGCACTTGTGTCTTTTGTTGTAAACCAGCACCTGCTGTTCCTTGTATCTCCATCTCACTGAACATGTGTAGGAGGCTGACTGAAACCTCCCTCTTGGAGTATATGTGTAGGAATGAGCTGCAAATGCTGGTTTACACCGGAGATAGACACAAATTGCTGGCGTAACTCAGCGGGATTGGCAGCATGTCTGGAGAGAAGGAGTGGGTGGTGTTTCGGGTCGAGACACTTCTTCAGTCTGAAACATCACCCAATCCTTCTCCCCAGAGATGCTGCTTGTCCCGTTGAGTTACTCCAGCATTTTGTGTCTATACTCTTTGAGTAAACATTGGGTCACCTGTCCAAATGCATTCTTCCTGGGCTCCGAGTGCTTTCTCATTACATTCCTGAGCAGTGCCTTGGGACATTGTAGAATGCCGAAGGCCCTCTATAAAAGAAAGAGTAATATATAAAAAGTGACTTTCACAACTTCAGGATGCATTGCCGCAATTTTTGCTCGGTGAAATGGGATCACATTTACAACACTTGGACCACATTAACCTCCCATGCACACCAATGATAATAACCCAATATAATGTGTGCATAGATTGAGGAATAAACATTGGCCAGTACAGCCAGCATAACTCTTCTACCCTTCTCCAAATAATGGTACTGGGGAACTTTCCACTGGGAATACACGGTTTAAAAGGAAATACCTCCAAAAATGCAGCATGCTCTAGAAGAAAGGTTTCGGTCCGAAACATCACCAATTCCTTTTTCTCCAGAGGTGCTGCCTGACCCGCTGAGGTACCCCAGCTTTTTGAGCACTGTTCCCGTGGCACACTGATGGTTATTGCTAAAACAGCTCCACCAACTACACACAAGATTACACAAAATGGGCGGCACAGTGACGCAGCGCCAGAGTTGCTGCCCACGGGTGCTGTCTGTATGGAGTTTGCACGTCCTTCCGGTGACTGCGTGGGTTTTCTCCGGGTGCTCCGGTTGCCTCCCACATCGCAAAGACGTGCAGGTTTGTAGTTTAATGGTCTTTTGCAAATTGTCCATAGATTCTAAGGTAGTACAGGGTGATTGTTGGTTGGCACAGACTCAGTGAGCCATGAGGCCTGTTTCCACACTGTCTCTAGAGTCTAAAGTGGAATTCTCTGCCTCAGAGGGCGGTGGAGGCAGGTTCTCTGGATGCTTTCAAGAGAGAGCTAGATAGGGCTCTTAAAAATAGCGGAGTCAGGGGATATGGGGAGAAGGCAGGAACGGGGTACTGATTGGGGATGATCAGCCATGATCACATTGAATGGTGGTGCTGGCTCGAAGGGCCAAATGGCCTACTCCTGCACCTAATGTCTATTGTCTATTGTCTACTCAAGATTCTTGAACAGGAATTGAACCTACAATCTTATATCTCTCAGAGAGTGGTGTCTGAGCCGTATTTAATTTTACTAATGCAAATGGTCAAACATTGGTTCGGGAAGCACTATGTGAATTTGCTCAAAAATATTCCACAATGTACCAAGTATCTTGTTAATCACCTGATATTTGAGCGCAACTCCAATCGCACACTGATACTCATTGGTAAAATAATTTCACCAACTACACACAAGATTACCAAGAGCTACATTTGTTTTAGAGAGAATATAAAGGGCAAAGCAGTTGACAGTACTAAACATGGATGCAATGGAGGCTTGTGTAAGAAGGTCTGAAGAAGGGTCTACACCCAAAATGTCACCTATTCCTTTTCTCCAGAGATGGTGCCTGACCAGCTGAGTTACTCCGGCAATGGAGGCTTGTTGACTTCAGTATTGTTGCCAGGGTTACATTGCTGTTATAACATTGTTCCTTACAGTCCTTCTGTGTATTTTGTTGGTCTACCTGGTCAAAGGAAGTTCAGGATTCCTTCTTCAGACTTAGCAAACTGGAAATAAAGAACCAGCATTTACCAAGCACCTGCACCGTCTGTTCTCCAGATGACCTCTCCTCCCCAGACAACTGCAGCCAGAAACATCGTCGGTGAGGTGCACAGCACCGGTTCAAAGTGGGACCCTCTGAAATAGCACAGGCTGTGTTAAACGAGTGGCAGATGCAATGACTAACAACCCATCGATAACTTTAGATCGGGGCTGCGTCACCCGTTGAAAATCATGGCCCTGAAAACATGTTATTATCCAAATGTGACAGAAAAAAAGAGCATTCAGATAAATAAAGTTTGACAAGTATGAGAATCAGACTGAAGGGCTCACGGTAAAAGTGTCTTAAGTGTAGAATTTATTTTTCACATCCTGTCTACTCGCTTGTGTGAAAAGCCTTGTGCATTATTTACCCTGACCATTGAAGGCGAACTGTTAAAAATAAGCTTCATTAATACTGCAAGCCCTTCTGTGTAGTTTATTACTGGGGACATCGAGTATTCACACAATCTCCGTGACTGCAGTGCACTCTAATGTGCTTCTAATGTGAATTCTAGAAAGCCAAGAACATTACCGATCGAGGACACTGCTGCTAAATTCACTGGCCCAGAAATTGATTTATGTGGTTACAAACACAACGACAGCTGTGTTGGTTGTGAGCCGGCTGTTGCAAGATTCAAAAGGCTCAGATGCCCCTCAATGGGAAATCAGGGACGGGTTTGGGGAGAGAAAGGACAGGCGGTTGGGGACCCAATTTGGGGTGGACCAGGCGGACGTTCCCTAGCAACCGGAGTCTAGGGTTCTGGGGAAGTATAGGACCTTGCAGTCTTTAATAGTGCATAGAGACACAGAGTCATACAGCGTGGAAACAGGCCCTTCGGCCTACACAGACCAACATGTCCCATCTACACTAGTCCCACCTGCTTGCGTTTGGCACATATCCCTCCAAACTAATCCATATATTTGTCTATGGAGCGAAGGAAATAGGCAACGTTTCGGGCCGAAACGTTGCCTATTTCCTTCGCTCCATAAATGCTGCTGCACCCGCTGAGTTTCTCCAGCACTTTTGTCTCCCTTCGATTTTCCAGCATCTGCAGTTCCTTCTTAAACACATATATTTGTCCAACTGTTTCTAAAAACATTGCAATAGTCCCTGGCTCGACTACCTCCTCTGGCAGCTGGTTCCATACACTTACCACCCTTTGTGTCAAAAAGTCACCCCTTAGATTCCTATGAAATCTTTCCACCTTCACCTTAAACCTGTGTCCTCCAATTCCCCTACTCTGGGCAAGAGACTCTGTGCGTCTACCTGATCTATTCCTCTCAGGATTTTATACACCTCAATAAGATCACCCGCCATCCTCCTGTGCTCCAAGGGATATGCCAGCCTGCTCAACCTCTCCCCATAGCTCGGTCCCTCAAGTCCTGGCAACAACCTTGTAAATCTTCTCTCTACCCTTTCCAACTTAACAACATCTTTCCTATAACATGGTGCCCACAACTAAACACAATACTCTAAATACAGCCTCACCAACATCTTATATAACTGCAACATGACTCCCAACTTCTATACTCAATACTCTGACTGATGAAGGTCAATGTGCCAAAGGGCATTTTGACCACCCTATCTACCTGTGATGGCATTTCATTAAGATGAAATATCACGCAGGGGGATTGTAGGGATGGAGAAATAGGGGTGCTGGGTGGTGGTGATGTGGTAGGACACGAGTCATATTCATGAAGACCATGTGGTCACAGATGTGAGGATAGATAACAACTCTCACCAAAAACTCTCACTAACTTCTGCACATACGCCGTAGAAAGCATCTTACCAGGTTGCATCACAGCATGGTTTGGGAACAGCTCCATCCAAGACCCCCAAGAAATTGCAGAGAATTGTGGACGCAGCCCAGACCATCACACAAACCAACCTCCCTTCCATTATCTCCATCTACACTTCACGCTGCCTTGGCAATTCCACCAGCATAATCAAGGACGAGTGTCAACCCGGTCACTCTCTCTTCTCCCCTCTCCCATCCGGCAAGAGATACAGAAGTGTGAAAGCTCAACATCTCGAGATTCAGGGACAGTTTCTTCCCAGCTGTTATCAGGCAACTGTCCCATCCTACCAACAACTAGAGAGTGGTCCTGAGCTACCATCTACCTCATTGGAGACCCTTGGACTATCTTTAATCGGGCTTTACTGGACATTATCTTGCTCCAAACATTATTCCCTTTATCCTGTATCTGTACACTGTGGGCAGCTCGCCTGTAATCATGTATCGTCTTTCAGCTGACTGGGTAGCACGCAACAAAAAGTGTTTCACTGTAACTCAGTACAGGCGACAATAAACTAAACTAAACTAAATAGACAGTTGGGGAGAAAGGGGTCGACAGTTGGGTTGTCAGTGTTCCATAATTGTTCTGGAATTTCTAGGAGATGAAGATTAAATTCAGCAATCGAGTATTGCTGAAACATCCTACAGGGAAACAAATAATGGGGGGGGGGGGTGGGGGGAGGGTGGGGGGGGGGGGGGGGATTTCTGCCTTGTTTCGATTTACTTGAATGGTTTATTAATGAGCTGGATATGAATAAAGTGAGCGTTTCACAGACCAAATTCACATGTCATTAAATCCTGTCAAATCACACTTTTTCATCAGATTTTTTAATGAGTGGAAATTTATGACTATATATTTGAAAACAAAGCCAGGAAATCAAATAAGAAACCCACATGAGAGAAGAATGTGCAAGTTAAGTCTAAATTGTTAAATGTATATCTAATACAAAACATTAACACCAGTAGCAACACTGAATAGATGAAAGCAGCAACAAAAGTAGAGATGAATGGTAAGGAAGGCGTACAGCAAGCTTGCCATTAATGGATGGGCCATTGACTATAACAGCATGGAAATCATGTTGCAGCTTTATAGAACATTGTTTAGGTCATATTTGAAGTATTGTGTGTAGTTCTGGTCACCCCAGGAAAGTTGTGGAGGCTTTGGAAAGGGTGCAGAAGAGGTTTACCAGGATGCTGTCTGGATTAAGTGGATTATTAGCTAAAAGGAGAGGTTAGACAATTGTTTTTTCTGGAGCTTCGGAGGCTGAGGGGAGACCTGATAGCAGTAAGATGCTGCAGATGTCTACTAATCGGTGGTGGCCAGTGCCATCTTCTTCGCTGTTGTGTGCTGGGGCAGCGGGGCGAAGGCCGCGGATGCCAGCAGGATTAACAAGCTCATCAGGAAGGCTGGCTCCGTCCTGGGGGTGGAGTTGGATTCATGGGAGGTGGTCTTGGAGGGGAGGAAGCTCCTCAAACTGCGGAGCACCTTGGACAATACAGCTCACCCCCTCCATGACACACTGGTCAACCTGAGAAGTAACTTCAGCAACAGACTGGTTCCATTCCACCAAGATGCGGTAAAGAACGCCACAGGAGATCCTTTTTCCCTGTGGCTATCAAACTGTACAACTCCTCCCCCTTCTGTCGTGGGGTAGACCGACTCCCTCCTACCCCCCACCCCCAATCTTTGCACATCCCCAATCCTTTCCACTCATCACTTTAATTTCATGTTTCATGTATCTTGAGGTTTATGACTGTTGGCAGATCAATTTCCCTCTTGGGATAAATAAAGTTCTATCATATCGTATCGTATAAATTTAGGAGACAGAGAGAGGGTAGACAATCAGAACCTTTTTCCCCACGGTGGAAGTGTCAAATGGCATAGCTATGGGGAAGAGTTTAAAAGAGATGCGTGGACAAGTCTTTTCATACTGGCAGCTGCGGGTGCCTGGAAAACACACACACACACACACACACACACACACACACGCACACACACAGCTAATGGTGGTGGTGAAAGCAGATACGAGAGTAGCATTCATGATGCTTTTTGTTGCACTCACGAATATAGGATGGAGGGATAAGGAGCAAATGCAGGATGAAGGAATTAGTTTAACTTGTGAGTATGATTAGCACAGAACACGGACTGAAGACCGTGTTCCTGTGCTGTGCTATTCTATGTTCTATGTTCTAACATACACTCATTATAAATCTGCTTAGCAGAGATTTTCTGTCCGGTATGATTTACATGCAGTTTAATACAAAATAATGTATCATATAAAGAGGCTGTTCTGTACAACGGATCAAGTAGCTAACACAATACCAAAAATAATAATTGGTACGCAAGCAGGAATTCATTATTCATTATGGCCTTCAAATTGGATTGCTGAAAATGTAGCTGCATTGATTTTTACAGAGATCCAGCAGCATTCTATTTGACCTAGTCTCATTTCATACAGATTTAGACAATGGCAACAGTGATAGAAACATGACTTAATAAGCAAGGGAATAGATATAAGAACTGGGGCTGTGTAGGAAGAAACTGCAGATGCTGGTTTTACACCGATGATAGACACAAAATGGTGGAGTAACTCAGCAGGACAGGCAGCATCTCTGGATAGAAGGAATGGGTGACGTTTCGGGCGTTTGGGTCTGAAGAAGGGTCTCGACCCGAAACGTCACCCATTCCTTCTATCCAGAGATGCTGCCTGTCCCGCTGAGTTACGCCAGCATTTTGTGTCTATCTAAGAACTGGGACTAATACATTGGCTCTACTTGGCACATTGGGCAGAATTATCTCCTTCTACGCATCGACACATCACGATTCTCCATTTGTTCACTGGCTATCTGGCGTTTTATGGCGCCAATTTTTAGCGAACGAACTGAGTGGAATTGAATGGCTGACAAAGTCATTTAGAAGGGCAGTAAGGGGTCAATTGATGCCTGGAGTGGAGACATGGAAAAGGAGTGCAGAGGCCTCAAGTGACGAGGGGCTGGGGGAGGCTTCAGTGATGGGAGGAGATCAAAGAGCTGAAGAGAGTGCAGAGAGCGGAGTCACAAATAGTCTGCGTAAGGACTGGAATAACATAGACTGATGGTCACTGATGGTTGAATTTCTTTTTTCATGAAAAGTCAAGAACCTGAGCGTTTTTTTAATAACAAAAATCTTCTGGTATAATGGTTATCATCACTAACACCATCAACCTTTTAGTTCAAATGTATTTAATTAGATGAATTATAATTATTTCTCCAGTAACTCCAGTTTAGGGCCAGCACGATGGTGCAGCGGTAGAGTTGCTGCCTTACAGCGCTTGCAGTGCCGGGTTCGATCCCGACTACGGGTGCTGTCTGTACGGAGTTTGTACGTTCTCCCCGTGACCTGCGTGGGTTTTCTCCAAGATCTTCGGTTTCCTCCCTCACTCCAAAGACGTACAGGTTTGAAGGTTAATTGGCTTGGTAAATGTAACAATTGTCCCTAGTGTGTGTAGGATAGTGTTAATATGCGGGGATTGCTGGTCGGTGCGGACCCGGTGGGCCAAAGGGCCTGTTTCCGTGCTGTATCTAATCCAGTTTTGAGTTCATTCTCTTCATGACCGGTAAAATTGTAAATTGTGTTCTGGTGTGTGGGATAGTGTTAGTGTACAGGGTGATTGGTGGTTGGCGCGTTGGGCCGAAGGGCCTCTTTCCGCGCTGCATTTCTCTAATGTTCAAAGACAGTGGACCAGATGGCAGAGAACAGGAGGGGCATGAATGCAGATTGAAACAAAGAGTGACTGGAAAAGCTGAGAGAAAAACGAAGAGAGGAGGACTTGGTGAGTACTGGGTTGTGAAGAGTGGGGAGTTAGACGCAATGAATTGCTGACTCAGATAGGAGCAGAGAACCAGCCAGTTGATAGAACACAGCAAAACGCATAGAACCTAAATAGGGTGAAGGGGAAAAGATTTTGTGGGAATCTGAGGGGTTACATTTACACACAAAGAGTGGTGCGTGTATGGAACGAGCTGCCAGAGGAGGTAGTTGAGGCAGGGACTATCCCAATGTTAAAGAAACAGTTACATGGATAGGACAGGTTTGGAGGGATATGGACCAAACGCGGGCAGGTGGGACTATTGTAGCTGGGACATGTTATCCGGTGTGGGCAAGTTGGGCCGAAGGGCCTGTTTCCACGCTGTATCACTCTATGACCCTATATTGATAATGCATGTGGTGGCAAAGTGGTCTTTGCAGGTAACTTTTAGTTTGTTGATTGGATTAACATTATTATCAGCGTTGGTGATTGCAATAGATAGCAATGGATAGATTGATTTATTGAAAGATACAGTATGAAAACAGGCCCTTCGATCCACCGTGTCCACGCCGACATTCAATCACCTGCTTTTCCAGTTTCTGGTGAACTACTTAATCAGTGAAACTCCATCCTTCATCCTTAATTGGTACATGGCCCTTGTGAAACCTTTGTTCCTGCCCCTGTATAGAATGACAGTGACGTGCATGCTGATCTTATACATAATTAACATTGCATATTACTCTTTCCTCTTGTGTTTTATCTTATTGTTTGTCATCACAGCCAAGCTGACTCAATCTGGTAGGTACACAAAAATGCTGGAGAAACTCAGCGGGTGCAGCAGCATCTATGGAGCGAAGGAAATAGGCAACGTTTCGGGCCGAAACCCTTCTTCAGACTGATAGGGGGTGGGGAGAAGAAAGGAAAAAAGGAAAAAGGCGGAGGAGGAGCCCGAGGGCTGGGGGAGGGGAGGAGACAACCAGAGGGCTGATGAAGGGGGGGGGGGGGGGGACAGCAAGGGCTAGCAGAATTGGGAGAATTCAATGTTCAAGCCCCGAGGATGTAGACTGCCCAAGCGGAATATGAGGTGCATTTCCTCCAATTTACGGTGTTGCTCGCTGTGGCCATGGAGGAGACCCAGGACAGAGAGGTCAGATATGGAATGGGAGGGGGAGTTGAAGTGCTGAGCCACCGGGAGGTCAAGTTGGTTATTGCGGACCGACCGGAGGTGTTCGGCGAAACGATCGCCAAGCCTCCGCTTGGTCTCACCGATGTAGATCAGCTGGCATCTAGAGCAGCAGATGCAATAGATGAGGTTGGAGGAGATGCAGGTGAACCTCTGTCGCACCTGGAACGACTGCTTGGGTCCTTGAATGGAGTCGAGGGGGGAGGTGAAGGGACAAGTGTTGCATCTCTTGCGGTTGCAAGGGAAAGTACCAGGGGAGGGGGTGGTATGGGAGGGAAGGGAAGAATTGACAAGGGAGTTACGGAGGGAGCGGTCTTTGCGGAAGGCAGACATGGGGGGAGATGGGAAGATGTGGCGAGTGGTGGGGTCACGTTGGAGGTGGCGAAACTGACGGAGGATCACTTGTTGTATGTGACGGCTGGTGGGGTGAAAGGTGAGGACTAGGGGGACTCTGCCCTTGTTGTGAGTGGGGGGGTGGGGAGAGAGAGCAGTGTTGCGGGGTATGGCAGAGACCCTGGTGCGAGCCTCATCTATGGTGGAGGAGGGGAACCCCCGTTCCCTGAAGAATGAGGACATTTCAGATGCCCTGGTGTGGAACGCCTCATCCTGGGAGCAGATGCGGCGTAGACGGAGGAATTGGGAGTGGGGGATGGAGTCCTTACAGGAAGCAGGGTGGGAAGAAGTGTAGTCCAGATAGCCATGGGAGTCGGTGGGTTTGTAGTGGATGTCGGTAAGGAGTCTATCACCTTCGATGGAGATAGTGAGGTCAAGGAATGGTAGGGAAGTGTTGGAAATGGTCCAGGTGTATTTGAGTGCCGGATGGAAGTTGGTGGTGAAGCGGATGAAGTCAATCTGGTGTTAGTTAAAAGATTCAATCTGGTGTTAGTTAAAAGATTTGATTCATTCAATTCTGAATCACTTCGGTATTCCCGAAAGCCTCTTCTCAAAAATCATCCCACGGATGTCTTAGTTACTTAACAAGACACAAGCAGAGGTTATATATAAAGTATCAGAAAATAAATGTCTGTGCAAGATCAGAGTCGGGAGCATCAGCAGACAGACATGAAGTTCACTTCTCAGAAGAATGAAGCATAATAGACAATAATGCTGGAGAAACTCAGCGGGTGAGTTTCTCCAGCATTTTTGTCTGCCGTAGATTTTTCCAGCACCCGCAGTTTTTTCTTAAACATAATAGACAATTATCAATTAGCAGCAACACTACTTTGACAGATTGTTCACAGCTTACAGTTCTTTTTTTATATTTCACTACAAAGGATCAACACTATTTCTTCTACTTCCTGAGAAGATTACGGAGAGTCGGTATGTCAAGGAGGACTCTCTCGAACTTCTACAGGTGCACAGTAGGCAGCATACTGACTGGCTGCATCGTGGCTTGGTTCGGCAACTTGAACATACAGGAGCGGAAAATAATGCAGAAAGTTCTGACCACTGCCCAGTCCATCATCGGCTCTGACCTCCCCACCATCGAAGGGATCTATCACAGTCGCTGCCTCAAACAGGCTGCCAACATCATCAAAGACCCACACCATCCTGGCCACGCACGCATCTCTCCGCTGCTGTCGGGAAGAAGGTACAGGAGCTTGAAATCTGGAACATCCAGGTTCAGAAACAGCTTCTTCCCCACAGCCATCAGGCTATTAAACTCGCCATCAAACAAACTCTGAACAATAACAGCCTATTGCACTTTATCTGTTTATTTATCGTGTATATATATGGTCTATGGTATATAGACACACTGAACTTTTATCTCCTGTTCTGTATTATGTTTACATATTCTGTTGTGCTGCAGCAAGCACGAATTTCATTGTCCTATCTGGGACACAGGACAATAAAACTCTCTTGACTCTTGACTCTTGACTCTTGGCCCTACTTGCCTTGTCTACATTTGAAGCTGGTTGCATGTTTTTACCTTCATTGGGATCTACTTACATAGTCCTGACTTCAGTCCACAGTATGTTAAATGGCTAGTGCTTCATTCCTCCAGGTTTTGCCCAGAGTACGGGAATCAGGCACCAGAAGACACAGACTTAAGGTGAAGGGGGAAAGATTTAATAGGTGTCTGAGGGGTTGTTTTTTCACGCAAAGGGTGGTGGGTGTATGAAACGAGGAGGTAGTTGAGGCAGAGACTATCTCAACATTTAAGAAGCAGTCAGACAGGTACATGGATAGGAGTCTGAAGAAGGGTCTGGACCCGAAACGTCACCCATTCCTTCTCTCCAGAGATGCTGCCTGTCCCGGCTGAGTTACTCCAGCTTTTTGTGTCTATCTTCAGTTTACACCAGCTTCTGCATTTCCTTCCTACACATGGAAAGGACTGGTTTGGAGGGATATGGACCAAACTCGGGCAGGTGGGTCTAGTGTAACTGGGACATGTTGGCAAGCGTGGGCAAGTTGGGCCGAATGGCCTAATTCTGCTCCTAGAACTTATGAAACTGTTATCTTAGAGGCACAAGCAACTTCAGAAGCTGCAATCTTGAGCAATAAACAAAGTGCTGGAGGAACTCAACGTGTCAGGCTGCATCTGGTGAGGGAATGGACAGACGATCATCCCTTGAACCTGCGTAATCATTTAGTGAAACACAAGACCATAGAATAGTTACATCATGGCAGGAGGCCATTCAGCCTGTCTGAGCCTCTTTTGACTCAGTGTAAACACAAGCATGAAATTCCCAGTCCTACAATTGACAATAGCCATTTGGCCCTTCAAGCCATTCAATGTGATCAGGGCTGATCATCCCCAATCAGTACCCCGTTCCTGCCTTCTCCCCATATCCCCTGACTCCGCTATCTTTAAGAGCCCTATCTAGCTCTCCAGCCTCTCCACCTTCCGTTCTTACAGTATCTACAATCGTACCCCCTGCAAGTGCTTCTGGACCCACAACAAAACCAATTTCTGACGTTCTACCTCAATTCCACCGCCCCACCTTCTCTCCGTAGCTGTTTCTGGTGGCAAGCTACGTATGAATTGGCTGCTGTGCATCCTCCATTGGAACAGTTACTGCAATTCAAAAGTAGTTAATTGGTTGTAAATCCCCGAGGTTGTAAGAGATGTGAGTTCAGAATTTCCTTCCTTTTACAACATCATTGATCGCCACATCACTGACCTACTCAGCACTTTCTCTGCAAACTAAAGTTCCAGGCTCATTGCCAGAAATGTTTGGATTATAGTGAGACGGCCAAGGTTAAGTAAATAAAATGTGTAGGAAGGAAGCAGGTTTACACTGTAGATAGACACAACATGCTGGAGTAACCCAACGGGTCAGGCAGCATCTCCGGAGAAAAGGAATAGATGATGTCAAGTAAAAAAATTTTTTTTTGGTATGTGTATATATATTTATAAATATATATGTGTGTGTGTACTTGTGAGTATGTGTATATATACACACTGAACCTTTTTTTCTCTCTCTCTCTCGTATATAGAAACATAGAAACATAGAAAATAGGTGCAGGAGTAGGCCATTCGGCCCTTCGAGCCTGCACCGCCATTCAATATGATCATGGCTGATCATCCAACTCAGTATCCTGTACCTACTTTCTCTCCATACCCCCTGATCCCTTTAGCCACAAGGGCCACATCTAACTACCTCTTAAATATAGCCAATGAACTGGCCTCAACTACATTCTGTGGCAGAGAATTCCAGAGATTCACCACTCTCTGTGTGAAAAATGTTTTTCTCATCTCAGTCCTAAAAGATTTCCCCTTTATCCTTAAATCATATTGTTTACAGTGTACTATGTTTACATATTCTGTTGTGCTGCAGCAAGTAAGAATTTCATTGTTCCATCTGGGACATGTGACAATAAAACACTCTTGACTTTTGAAATTCTGAACGTAGCTTTTCCGGGGATACGTGTAGGAAGGAACTGCAGATGCTGGTTTACACCGAAGATAGACGCAAAATGCTGAAGTAACTCAGTGGGACAGGCAGCATCACTGGAGAGAAAGAATGGGTCTGAAGAAGGGTCTCGACCCGAAACACCACCCGTTCATTGTCTCCAGAGACGATGCCTGTCCCGCTGAGTCACTCCAGCATTTTCCAGGAACTGTTTGATGTTTATGAATGCAAGCTTAATTAATAAACAAACAGCTACAGTTGATTGGGTGTAGACAAAAATGCTGGAGAAACTCAGCGGGTGAGGCAGCATCTGTGGAGTGAAAGAATAGGCGACATTTCTGATCTCGAGCCGAAACGTCGCCTATTCCTTCGCTCCATAGATGCTGCCTCACGCGCTGAGTTTCTCCAGCATTTTTGTCTGCCTTCGATTTTTCCAGCATCTGTAGTTCTTTCTTAAACATTTGATTGGCTAGTGAGCAAATTAGAACCAAATTGACGTATTTCCACTTGGAAACGACTTCCAGAATATAAATAGAGATGACTTTTTGAATTAGTTGTAAAAAAATTGCCGACGCGATCATCTGATATTTGTAGGTCTTCACGTTGAATTTAGTTAGAGCTCTCATAGTTTACAGTCTGGAATTAAGCCATATAGCCCGCAGTGCTTTCTGCCAAGTCTTTGTTCCACAATCTGAAACCATTTCCCTCCTGCTGTCTTTCCTTGTTTCCAAATCTTGCTTTACTTAAAATATTTATTCTTTTACCCTTAGGGAAAACAAAATGACCGTAATATCCATAGTGCCGCACAAAATCCTTTGCTGTGTCACCCAAGGTGCATTGTAACGAATTAAATACTTTTGCAGCGCAGTCACTGTTTCAATATAACCTCAGAGGGCAGTGGAGGCCGGTTCCCTGGACACTTTCAAGAGAGAGCTAGATAGGGCTCTTAAAGATAGCGGAGTTAGGGGATATGGGGAGAAGGCAGGAACGGGGTACTGATTGGGGATGATCAGCCATGATCACATTGAATGGCGGTGCGGGCTCGAAGGGCCGAATGGCACCTATTGTCTATTGTCTGTAACATATACGAGCAACTACAATGGAGACACAAGAGAATGCAGGTTATGGATTCTCGGGCAAATCACAAAGTGCTGGAGGAACTCAGTGGTTGAGGCAGCATGTGTGGAGGGAATGGGCAGACAATGTCTTGGATCGGGGCTGATGGAGTCGGATGGTTGGGGGGTGGGGGGAGAGAAAGCTGGAAAAGAAAGGTGGGGGGTGCAAAAGTGATAGGTGGATACAGGTGATGGAGGGTTTAATTGGCAGATGGGTGGAGTAAGTGACAAAGGCTAGAGGTGAAAAGGAGACAAAATGGTGTCAGATAAGGTGAAAGGAGATGGGGGAGGGGGTGGGAGTGGTGGGATTAGGTGGGGGGAGAAGAAAGATGGTTGAACTAAGTTTCAACTAAGTTTCACACAATAGGTCCCACATTCAATCATGTAACAATGACCAGCTTTAAAGATGTTAATTAAACAAAAGAATATCAGCCAGGTCACGATGGACAATTCCCTGGTCTTATTCTGCTGCTTATTATTACATCTGAGCAGCACATTTGGAGTTTGACCTTCAATGGTTCTTTATTATCACTTGCACCAAGGAAAAGTGGAATTATTTTTTTTTGCATACAAATCAGTAAGATTGTACACTGTGGCACGATTATAATCATATATAGTCTTTCCGCTGACTGGTTAGCACGCAACAAAAGCTTTTCACTGTGTTTAAGAAGGAACTGCAGATGCTGGAAAATCGGAGGTAGACAAAAGTGCTGGAGAAACTCAGCGGGTGAAGCAGCATCTATGGAGCGAAGGAAATAGGCAACGTTTCGGCCCGTCAACGGAGGGCTCGAGGTCCCAAACAGCGGGTGAGGAAATAAGGGAAGAGATCTGAACTTTTTTTTCGCCTTCCATCACAGTGAGGAATGTGGAGGAGTCACTGTGGTGGATATTTATGTTAAAATGTATTTTGTGTGTTCCGTTGCTTTTTATTTGTATGACTGACTTGGCAAATGAAATTCCTCATGTGTTGCAAAGCATACTTGGCTAATAAAGTATTATTGCGATTGTGATTGTGATTGATTGACCAATTTGCCAAAGTCACACGACTGTCTCAACAAGACTTGGATAGAATGTGGAGAGGATGTTTCCACTAGTGGGAGAGTCTAGGACTAGAAGTCATAGCCTCAGAATTAAAGGACGTTCTTTTAGGAAGGAGATGAGGAGGAATTTCTTTAGTCAGATGGTGGTGTATCTGTGGAATTCGTTGCCACAGAAGGCTGTGGAGGCCGTCAGTGGATACTTTTAAGACAGCGATAGATAGATTCTTGATTAGTACATTAGTCAGAAGTTACGGGGAGAAGGCAGGAGAATGGGGTTAGGAGGGAGAGATAGATCAGCCATGATTGAATGGCGGAGTAGACTTGATGGGCCGAATGGCCTAATTCTACTCCTATTCCTTATGACTCTATAACAACTCTCAAGTTGACTTTTCCAATACACGGTACCATAAATTCTCTGTGTGGAGTGAATGTTGCCAATCCTTTTCATTATTATCTCTCCTGACCTCAGGCTGTTCATTTCAGCTTTCTGCTCCAAGGCTCTTGCTCTGCACATCGCTGAAAACTCTTACTTCAATCCTTCCGTTCAACTGTGATAGTCTCTCCAGTCATTATCACATTGCTGTGTGTGAGTGAACATTTTCTTGAGTGCAAATTGGCTGTCCATTTCCTCCATTACAACAGTGAGTACAATTCTGAAATACCTAACTGGATATAAAAACACGGGGTCAACCAGAGGTTGCGAAAGTCATTATAGAAATAGAAATGCTTATATCGATCAGTCAATCACTCAGACTGTTTTTCTCTCCATTTGGTTCTCCTGTCTGACATTTAAATGTGCGCTTGCAGCTAATTACAATTCATTTTAACGGGAGGAATAAGGGGAAAGAAACCTTATAAATGACACGTTCTCCCCGTGACCTGCGCGGGTTTTCTCCGAGATCTTCGGTTTCCTCCCACACTCCAAAGGCGCACGGGTATGTAGGTTAATTAACTTGGTAAAGGGAAAAAATTGTCCCGAGTGTGTGTAGGACAGTGTTAATATGCGGGGATCGCTGGTCGGGGCGGAACCGGTGGGCCGAAGGGCCTGTTACTGCGCTGCATCTCTAAACTTTATTGCCACCAAGTTGCCATACACCATTCATCCAATTCTTCTGTGCCTGGCCCACATTCCTTCAAATGTTTCCTCTACAAGGGGTCACAGCTTAAGGATAAGGGGGAAATCCTTTAAGACCGAGATGAGAAAAAACGTTTTCACACAGAGAGTGGTGAATCTCTGGAACTCTCTGCCACAGAGGGTAGTTTAGGCCAGTTCATTGGCTATATTTAAGAGGGAGTTAGATGTGACCCTTGTGGCTAAGGGGATCAGGGGGTATGGAGAGAAGGCAGGTACGGGATACTGAGTTGGATGATCAGCCATGATCATATTGAATGGCGGTGCAGGCTCGAAGGGCCGAATGGCCTACTCCTGCACCTATTTTCTATGTATCTATAACTATATTTAAAATGCCATGATTATTCCCACCTGCACCACCTCCTCTGGCAGCTCGTTCCTTGTACACTGGGTGTACATATTCCAGATACATATTCCACTTGCTGTTTCAAAAAGTTGCCCCTCAGTTCCCCTCACACCTTACACCTACGTCCTCAAGTGTGGGCTCCCCTACCTTATGGGATGGATTGTGTATGTTCACCTTAACTAAGCCCACTGAGAATTTATAAACCTCTCTAAGGTCACCCCTCACCTTCCCATGCGCCAAGGAATAAAGACACAGCTTATCCACCCTCTCTTTAGAGATTAGACGTTAGAGATACAGCATGGGAACAGGCCGTTCGGCCCACCGAGTCCGTGCCGATCAGCGGTCAACCCTACACCAGCACTATCCTACACACCAGGGACAATTTACAATTTTACTGAAGCCAATTAACCTACAGACCTGTATGTCATTGGAGTGTGGGAGGAAACCGGAGCACCCGGCGAAAACCCACGTGGTCACAGGGAGAACGTAAAAATTCCGTGCAGACAGCACTGGTAGTCAGGATGGAAAAGCAGGTCTCTGGCGCTGTAAGGCAGTAACTCTACCACTGCGCCACTGTTCTTGTAACTCAAGCTCTCTAGTCTTGGTAATAGCCCCATAAATCTCTTTTAGAACCTTCCCAGTTTAATGACATCATTCTTAGAGCAGGGTGACAAGAACTTCACACAGTACTCCATAAGTGACCTTCCCTATATCTTGTACAGTTAGTAAATATCGGTGTGAGTAAACATTCATCAAAGTAGAAAGACGGCGTGCGTGGGTTAGGTAGTTCTGCTGCAATTTTGCCATGTGACTTTGGTGTGATCACATCAGTATCCTTTATCTAAGGAATCGTATACTCAGCATGGAAGCAATAAACTTAATTTCACCAGATTGATGGGATTTGCTATTTCAGGGGAGGTTGAGTAAGATTGCCTGACATCCTCCAAAGGATACAAAGTGCTGGAGCGACTCAGTGGTTCCAGCACCATATACTGCCTGACCCACTGAGTTACTCCGGCAATTTGTGTCCTTTTGTGTAAAGCAGCACCCGCAGTTCCTTGTCTCCACTGCCTGACATTCACTGCAGTTAAGAAGATTTAAAGTAAATTGACGGACCACTCATGAACACGTTGGAAACACTCAGAAGGTCAGGCAGTATTCGATGTGGATCAAAATGCAGTTAAACTTTCATGTTGATGGCCTATCATTGGAGTTGGTAAAAGGGCTTTGGCAGAAGTACAGAATGTGCCAGGTTTTGACCTTGCCTCTGTAACAGCTTTAGGTTTGGTTTTATTTACTGTGAAGCACCTTTGCAGAGTGTTCAATGCAAAAGGATCCATATAATCCATATAATCCTGGACTCCCCCGGATGGCCTTCTACCCTCCTTAGACCTTTTCATTTCTAACTGCCGGCATGACAGCAACCGTCTCAACTTTTCCACTCCCCTTACCTACTCTGACCTCTCCCCCACCGAACGTACAGCCCTCCGCTCACTCTGCAGCAACCGCGACATGATAAGGAAACCCGCCGACAAGGAAGGTGTCGTGGAAGTCTGGGGCGCTGACCTCTACCGGACTGAGGCCAGGCGACAACTCTCAGACACCTCCTCCTACTTATCCTTGGACCATGATCCCACAGACGAGCACCAGGCCTTAATATCACTCACCATTACTGATTTCATTATTTCCGGCTCTCTGCCCTCTAAAGCCTCCAACCTTATCGTTCCCCAGCCCAGCACGGCCCCAATTTTATCTACTCCCCAAAATCCACAAACAGAACTGCCCTGGCAGACCCATTGTTCATGTTCCAATGAATTAATTTCCATATACCTTGACTCCATCCTATCCCCCCTGGTCCAATCCTTCCCTACCTATGTCCAAGACACCTCACATGCCCTTCGTCTCTTCAATAACTTCCGTTTTCAAGGACCCCACTACCTCATCTTTACTATGGATGTCCAGTCACTCTACACCTCCATCCACCACCAGGAAGGTCTTAAAGCCCTCCGTTTCTTCCTCGACCGCAGAACCAGCCAATTTCTGTCTATTAACACTCTCCTCTACCTAGCAGAGCTGGTCCTTACCCTCAACAACTTCTCCTCGGACTCCTCCCACTTCCTCCAAATCCAACACGTAGCTATGGGCATTCACATGGGCCCCAGCTATGCCTGCCTCTTTGTAGGGTACGTCGAACAATCACTGTTCCAGACGTACACTGGCCCTATTCCCAAACTCTACCACCTAGCAACTGCATCGGTGCTGCCTCCTGCACCCATGCAGAACTCACTGACTTCATTAACTTCACCACTAATTTCCATCCTGCACTCAAATGCACTTGGACCATCTCCGACATCTCCCTACCGTTTCTAGATCTCACCGTCTCCATCACAGGGGACAGACTATCGACTGACATCTATTACAAACCCACTGACTCCCATAGCTATCTAGACTACACTTCTTCCCACCCTGCTTCCTGTAGAGACTCCATCCCCTACTCCCAATTCCTCCGTCTACGCGCCCAAGATGAGTTGTTCCATACCAGGTCATCGGTGATGTCCTCATTCTTCAGGGAATGAGGGTTCCCCTCTTCTATTATAGATGTGGCTTTCACTAGGGTCTCCCCTATATCCCGCAGCTCCGCTCTTGCTCCCCCTCCCCCATTCATAACAGAGTCCCCCTTGTCCTCACCTTCCACCCCATCAACCGTCGCATACAGCACATAATCCTCTGACATTTTCACCACCTCCAACGGGATCTCACTATTAGCCACATCTTGCCATCTCCAGTCCTTGCTGCTTTCCCCAGAGTCCATTCCCTCTGCAACTCCCTGGTCAACTCGTCCCTTCCCACCCAAACCACCCCTTCCCCAGGTACTTTCCCCTGCAACTACAGGAGATGCAACACCTGACCCCATACCTCACCCCTTGACTCCATCCAAGGACCCCAACAGTCTTTTCTGGTGAAGTAGAGGTTCACTTGCACCTCCTCCAACCTCATCTACTGTATCCGCTGTTCCAATTGTGGACTCCTGTACATCGGCGAGACCAAGCGCAGGCTCGGCGATCGTTTCGCTGAACACATCCGCTCAGTCCGCCTAAACCTACCTAATCTCCCGGTTTGCTTCAACACTTTAACTCCCCCTCCCATTCCCACACTGACCTTTCTGTCCTGGGCCTCCTCCATTGTCAGAGTGAGGCCCAGTGCAAATTGGAGGAACAGTACCTCACATTTTGCTTGGGCTGCTTACAACCCAGCGGTATGAACTTTGACTTCTCTAACTTCAAGTAACCCTTGCTTTCCCGCTCTCTCCATCCCCTTCCCATTCCCAGTTCCATTGCCAGTGTTACTGTCTCCGACCACATATTATCTCTGTACCGCCCACTCCCCTGGCATCAGTCTGAAGAAGGGTCTCGAGCCGAAACGTCACCCATTCCTTCTCTCCAGAGATGCTGCATGTCCCGCTGAGTTAATCCAGCTTTTTTGTGTCTATCTTCAATTTAAATCAGCTTCTGCAGTTCTTTCTTATCCATATAATCCTAGTTCATTATTTAACTTCTAATTAATTTCATCTTTAACTTCTATAACATAGAATGGCTTCTGAAGAAATGCAATTGTTCTTCTTGATTGCCCAGTTCACTAAGTTGATCATAAAATGTGCCACAACAGGATAACAAATGCTGACCATGCGTTATAAGTCAAATCTGACAATATAAGTGACAATAATAAAGGTTTATGATTTATGAGTATCAGTGGAACTGCAGGATGGAATATTGCCTTCAGCTAATAGCATCTGTTTGTCACTACTCAAATTGATACAACATATATGTACAAATATATATACTGACCTCTTTGGTTTATGAAGATTTGATTTATGATTTTTTTGGCTACAGCATCATTGACTCTTTTGGGTATGTTTAGTCTAGTTCAGAGATACAGTGAGGAAACAGGTCCTTCAGCCCACCCGAGACGTGGCTACCAGCGATCCTCGCACACAAACACTATCTTACACACACTGGGCACAGTTTACAATTATACCGAGCCAATTAACTTACAAACCTGTACGCCTTTGGAGAGTGGGAGGAAACCGGAGCACCCGGAGAAAACGCACGCAGGTCACGGGGAGAATGTACAAACTCTATCCAGACAGCACCCGTAGTCAGGATCGAACCCGGGTCCCTGGCGCTGTAAGGTGGTAACTCTACAGCTGCGCCACCGTCCCCATCCAGTGTGTGTTCTTCATTTATGAATCTCTTATTTGTTATGATTTAAACCACAGTAGTCCCTGCCCACAATACGTTTTGCGCTTCTCCCATGATATTTTGTCTCTTTCGAGATAATCATTGTTACTTGTTTTCAGAATTAATCAAAAGTTAGATTGTGGCTCCTTCAAGATGACTTCAAAATGAATTGGTCGATCTTAGGTACAATGAAAAATCTTGCTTGCACAGCATCACAAGCCTATAGACTCGGACAAACACACACAAAAACAATTTATACATAAATTATACACAAATTACATAAGGGCATATGTTTAAGATGAAGGAGGAAAGATTTAATAGGAATCAAAGGGGTAGCATTTTCACACAGAGGGTGTGGGCATATGGAACAAGCTGTCAGAGGAGGTAGTTGAGGCAGGGACTATCACAACATTTAAGAAGCAGTTAGAAGGTACATGAATAGGACAGGTTTAGAGGGATATGGGCTAAAAGCAGACGTGGGACAAGTGTATATGGGACATGTTGGTCGTGTCGGCAGGTTGTGCTGAAGGGCCTGTTTCAATGCTGTATAACTATGAGGGGACGGGACCCAACGGGCCCCCCTTAGTCTAGTTACATCTAAAATTGTAAATGAAAAAGACTACACAAAAAAAAGCAAGACATTAATGAAAAATAACCAAGTCCATAGTGATCCAGGAGGGCTGTGCTGTTTCATTGTTGAGGTAGGGTTAGGGTAGTGTAGGCTGGTTCAAGAACTTGATCGTTGCAGGAAAGTAGCTGTTCCTGAACCTGGTGATGTGGGAGTTCAAGATTCTGTACCTCTTGGATGGTATGTTATAGATGGTATAGACAATAGACAATAAGCGCAGGAGTAGGCCATTCGGCCCTTCGAGCCAGCACCGCCATTCAATGTGATCATGGCTGATCATCCCCAATCAGTACCCCGTTCCTGCCTTCTCCCCATATCCCCTGACTCCGCTATCTTTAAGAGCCCTATCTAGCTCTCTCTTGAAAGTATCCAGAGAACCGACTTCCCCCGCCCTCTGAGGCAGAGAATTCCACAGACTCACCACTCTCTGTGAGAAAAAGTGTTTCCTCGTCTACGTTCTAAATAGCTTACCCCTTATTCTTAAACTGTGGCCCCTGGTTCTGGACTCCCCCAACATCGGGAACATGTTTCCTGCCTCTAGCGTGTTCAAGCCCATAACAATCTTATATGTTTCAATAAAATCTCCTCTCATCCTTCTAAACTCCAGAGTGTACAAGCCCAGCCGCTCCATTCACTCAGCATATAACAGTCCCCGCCATCCCAGGAATTAACCTTGTAAACCTATGCTGCACCCCCTCAATAGCAAGAATGTCTTCCTCAAATTAGGGGACCAAAACTGCACACAATACTCCAGGTGTGGTCTCACTAGGGACCTGTACAACTGCAGAAGGGCCTCTTTGCTCCTATACTCCTCTTGTTATAAAGGCCAACATGCCATTCGCTTTCTTCACTGCCTGCTGTACCTGCATGCTTATTTTCATAGACTGATGAACAAGAACCCCCAGATCCCGTTGTACTTCCCCTTTTCCAACTTGACGCCATTTGGATGGTATGTTGACATCAAGTGAGAGGTTGTTGTTGCAGCTTCACTCAGCCAGGTGTTCTATCTGTCTCCTGTGCACTACCTCACCACCATGCACTGTTTGACCATCTACATCAGTGTGGTCGGTGAATTTGAGTTGACCTGATGAGCCAAATAGCTTAACTCCGCTCTGATAAATTATGAACTAACGAACTTTTGAACATGAAGCTCTTGACGATCTCCATTTTACTAACATTGATGTAGGCTGGGGTGTACCCTGATGTCAATGACTAGTTCCTTCGTACTTTTGAGAGGTTTACCTTGATGTTTTATCAGTGCTGATGCTGTTCTGTGACTTCATCAAAAGAAAATCCATTGCGTTACATTCTGAGGATTAAAGCACAGACTAACTGATACATGATGTTACGTTAAGTGCCAGATCTATAGCTTCAGAATTGAAAGGCCAGAGGAATTGCCAATTGCCTGCTTTCAGTAAGTGTCTGAAAATGACATATTTTCAAAACAAGTTTCATGTCACAGAATATGCAAAGCTGTCCGCTTCATGACTTTGTAGACACATTTTACATTCGACTCGAGTTGATGCTGGGAGTTTTAAAAGGTGCAAGAATGGAGATTTTAATGGCATACTCAAATGCAGATTCTTCTTCACAATATTAACAGGGACTAGCGGTTCCCTGATGTCTTGCTAAGCCAGTGAAGGATAGCGTCATGAATGCACATCACTGGTACATCGAGAAATAGCAGCAAATATCAAGAAATCACAGGGCATCCCTATAGGAGTTGGATACTGAGTTGGATGATCAGCCATGATTATATTGAATGGCGGTGCAGGCTCGAAGGGCCGAATGGCCTACTCCTGCACCTAATTTCTATGTTTCTATGTTTCTATGTATAGATTTCAAGCTCATCACGAAGGCTGGCTCCGTCCTGGGAGCGGAGTTGGATTCACTGGAGATGGTCCTGGAGGGGAGGATGCTCCTCAAACTGCGGAGCATCTTGGACAATACAGCTCACCCCTCCGTGACACACTGGTCAACCTGAGGAGCACCTTCAGCAACAGACTGGTTCCATCAAGATGCAGCACAGAACGCCACAGGACATCCTTTTCCCCAGTGGCTAGCAAACTATACAACTCCTCCCCCTTCTGTCGAGGGGTAGACTCACCCCCCCCCCCCCCCCCCAATCTTTGCACATTCCCAATCCTGTCCACTCGTCACTTTAATTTCATGTTTCGTGTATTTTGTGTTTTTATGACTGTTGGCAGATCAATTTCCCTCCTGGGATAAATGAAGTTCTATCGTATCGTCGTGTTGTATCGATTTCATTCCACTAAAACTGAGGGGGAAGTGGGAAATTTAGAACATATAAAGATCGAGGATGATCAGTTTACTTCAATTGTTCTGGCAAACACAACAACTCTCATTCGTAGTAGATGAAGTGGTGGAGTAACTCGATGGGTCAGACAGCATCGCTGGGTTGGGTTAGTTCTTGTTCTTGAGAAATGAACTGTCATTTGTTTGATTCCGTGGTCCCCAAGCAAAAGGAGTTACAGACCAGAGGAAAATGGAGCAAATGAGACCATCAGTCTTTCATTAAGATTACTGCTGATCTGATGTTCAAGAAGGAAGTGCAGATGCTGGAAAATCGAAGGTAGACAAAAGTGCTGGAGAAACTCAGCGGGTGAGGCGGCATCTATGGAGCGAAGGAAATAGGCAACGTTTCGGGCCGAAACCCTTCTTCAGACTGATGTAGGATGGGGGGGGGGGGGGGGGGGCGCGAAGAAGGAAGGAAGAGGAGGAGCCAGAGGGCTGAGGGAGAGCTGAGAAGGGGAGGAGACAGCAAGGGCTACCGGAAATTGGAGAAGTCAATGTTCAGGCCGCTGGGGTGCAGACCGCACCCGCTGAGTTTCTCCAGCACTTTTGTCTACCGCTGGTCTGATATTGGTCCCAACTTCACATTTCTGGCTGACCAGCGATCCCCGTACACCAACACTATCCTACACACACACTAGGGACAATTCACATTGTTATCAAGTCACTTAGTCTTCAAACCTGAATGTCTTTGGAGTGTGGGAGGAAACCGGTGCTCCCAGAGAAAACCACGCAGGGCACGGGGAGAACGTACAAACTCTGCACAGACACCACACGTAGTCAGAATCGAACCCGGGTCTCTGGCGCTGAAAGGCAGCAACTCTACCGCTGCACCAACGAGCCGCCCTATATGCCGCCCTGGTGTCCCTTAGACTCTGGTCAGTATGCTGTTGTTGCTCTGACACGAGCTTTTTTTTTTTTTTTTTTTAACCCTGTAATATTTTTATTTTATTAGAAGTAAGTACAATTGTATACAATCATATTTTCATAATACCTTTTATGTACAGCTTCTTAGTTAAAAAATTTTTTGTAATAAAGAAGAAAAAGAAAAAGGTTAGATAATGAAAAATAGAAAAATGTGAGATATATAGTGTGTGAAAAAGAAAAATAAAGTGAAAAAAGAAAGTTGAGACATAGAAAATAGAAGAAAGAGAATAAAAGAAGAGAAGAGAAGAAAAGAAAATAGAAGTAAGGAGATCATTTATAATCTTGACCATCCCCATTCACGGATTAGCTTTTACACCTGTTTTGCACCATATGTTTCCAAAAAGACGACAAATGGAGACCAACTCGTTATGAATTGGTCAAATTTATCTATTAGGAGGAATCGCATTTCCTCAAGATGTGCGGTATCCAACATACTTGCAATCCACATTTTGAGCGTTGGTATTGGTGTATTTTTCCAAAATTTCAATATTAATTTTTTTGCTATTATTAAACCATAATTAAAAATTGACTTTTCAGATGAGCTCAATTTGTTCCTGTCTTCCATTACCCCAAATATAATCAATTCATTATTGGGTTCCATTTTTGTCTTAAATAATTTTGTAAATATTTCGAAAATATCACTCCAAAATCCATGAAGTTTTATACAAGAAACAAAAGAGTGTGTTATAGTTGCGTCTTGGGTTAAACATTTATCGCAAATGGGCGATATATTTGGATAAAATTTATTTAATCTTGTTTTTGAGTAATATAATCTATGTAAAATTTTAAATTGGATTAGATTATGTCTTGCGTTAATCGAACACTTGTGAATGTATGTCAAATACTTTTCCCATGTAGCCTTCGTAATTTTTATCAATAATTCCCGTTCCCAATCTTCTCTAATTACCTCCTCTGACACTAGCTGTGGTCATTGACTGGGGAAAGGCAGAAGACAGTGACATCTCCACACCAACGATAGACACAAGATGGTGGAGTAACTCAGCGGGACAGGCAGCGTCTCTGGAGAGAATGAATGGGTGACGTTTCGGGTCAAGACCCTTTTCAGACTCGGGCATATGAGTGTGAAGAAGGGTCTCAACCCGAAAGGTCACCCATTCCATCTATCTAGAGATGCTGCCTGTCCTGCTGAGTTACTCTAGCATTTTGTGTCTATCTTCAGTTTAAACCAGCATCTGCAGTTCCCTTCTACAACATATCTCCACACCAGCTGGATATATACCACAGAGCATTCCCAAGCTGATGTATGCATTGTATCTCATTATCAAAAGACCGATGATGTTTCTAACTATTTTGTACTTGCCAGCAGTGCGGCCCGTGGAACATGGCCAGCAGTTTGGTTTCTCTTGAAGATGAATGTCTCATATATTCTTCCTGTACACAATGCATTCATCATGTGGAATTTCTTCTATTGATCCATAACCACCTGAACAACGAGGGAGGTTTGCAATTAATGAATAGATCTGGGTTATTAATGATGGCCCTGGGGCAAGTGAGTGCAGTTATAGACTGTTTTTTTACCCAAGGAGAGCCTCTGACTGAAGCAGCTGGGTATTGACTCTTCACTGATGGGCATTTCCTTTGCTTCTGTCCCAAAGTGACCAATGCTTATCAGGCCGGCAGTGGAGCAATACTTGCAGGTTCACCAGTGATGCTCTGATTAAATGAATTTGCCATCGGCTAATACGGGGGGAAAACAAATTATTCATCTTTTCGCAGTCTGTGAATATTGAAATAATGTGTAGGAAGGAATTGTAGATGCTGGTTTATAATGAAGATATATACAAAATCCTGGAGTAATGCAGTGGGTTCATACATTCTAGGAGCAGAATTAGGCTATTCAATAGACCATAGACAATAGACAATAGACAATAGGTGCAGTAGGCCATTCGGCCCTTCAAGTCTGCTCCACCATTCAATCATTGCTGATCTATTTTTCCCTCTCAACCTCATTCTTCTGCCTTCTCTCCATAAACCCTGACACCCGTATTAATCAAGAATCTATCAATCTCTGCTTTAAAAATATCCATTGATGCCCTCCACAGCCTTCTGTGGCCATGAATTCCACAGATTCACCACACTGTGACTAAAGAATTCCTCCTCATCTTCCTAAAGGAATGTCCTTTAAATCCAAGGCTATGACCTCTGATCCTAGACGCTCCCACTAGTGGAACCATCCTCTCCACATCCACCCTATCCAGGCCTTCTCTATCCAGACCCTTCTTCTGAGGAAGGGTTCTGATCCGAAACATCACTATTCCTTTTCTCCGGAGATGCTGCCTGACCTGCCTCGTTACTCCAGCATTTTGTGCCTATCTTCAACATTAGAATATGTTTGTGCAGTTGAGGCTCACTTTTGTAGCTTCCCTTGCAAGTCTCCCAATATCAATAGATGTCCCAATAAATAGTTTTACATGCTTACACAGTGTAGTGTTATGTAAGCCAGTGTGTACTGTGAATCTTCAGGGATGATTGTAGGTTGCACCCAATTTGTCAGTAAAGGAAGAAGGAAGCAGTGCGAAGTTACTAATATCCTTATGTCCCAACATGGAGAAATATCAGCCAGATGGAGACACAAGGAAAGGCAGATGCTGGAATCTTGAGAAAAACACAGAGTGCTGGAGGAACTCGCCAGGTCAGGCAGCATCTGGGTATGGAAAGGACAGGCGACGTTTCGGGTCAAGACCGTTCTTCAAACAATGTATCAGTCTGAAGGAGGGACCTGACCTGAAACATTGCCTGTCCATTCCATACCCAGATGCTGCCTGACCCACTGAGTTTTCCCTCACACTTAGTGTTTTGCAGATGGAAAACTACCAGGTTACTTGATGTAATTTGCTCATATAGCAATTTCCCCAAGAGAGAACATAGGAACAGCACAGAAACCCACAATGTCTGTGCTGAACATGATGCAAAACCATCTCTTATCTGCCTGCATATAATCCATGTCCCTCCATTCCCTGCCTATCCCATGCCTGTCCAAAAGTCTCCTAAATGCCACTACCGCATCTGCCTTGGCCACCAACCCTGGTACTAACTCTCTGTACAAAAAAACGTCACCAGCACAACTCCTTAAAACTTTGTCCCTCTCACCTTAAAATTGTATTCTCTAGTATTTGATTTCTCCATCCTGGGAAAAAGATTTTGATGTCTATCTATGCCTCTCATGACTTTATGTACCTATTAGTTCTCCCCACAACCTTTGGTTTTCTAGAGAAAATGTTTGCCCAACTTCTCCCTGTAGCTAATACCCCCTTAGATAGAGCTCTTAAAGATAGCGGTGTCAAGTGATATGAGGAGAAGGCGGGAACGGGGTACTGATTGTGGATAATCAGCCATGATCACAATGAATGGCGGTGCTGGCTCGAAGGGCCGAATGGCCTACTCTTGCACCTATTGTCTATAATCCAAACCTCATTGGCAACGGTTTAAAGCCTCCACATCCTTCCTATATTGGGGTGACCATAACTGCACACAATACTCCAAATGTGGCCTAATAGCCCTGTCCCACAATACGAGATAATTCCAAGAGCTCTCCCGAGTTTTAAAAAAATCAAACTTGTGGTAAGCACGGAGAATGTACGTAGCGGGTACGTCGGAGCTCGGGGACGTCTCTTAGCGGCTTGTAACGCTAACGGCAGGTACTCGGGAAGACTCGCTAACGGCAGGTAAGCACGGGAAGACTCGTGAAGATTTTTCAACATGATGAAAAATGTCCACGAGAACCCGAGTACCGACGAGTGGCCATTACCGTAAATCTCCGAGTTCGAATCAGGGCAAACTCGGGAGAGCTCTTGGAATGAACTGGAATGGGACAGGGCTTTAACTAAAGTCCTATAAAGCTGCACCTTGAGTTCAAGAAGCTACAACCTGATGCTACATCATGCAACAGGCGCACAGCTACCTAGAAACGATTGCTTGCGGAATCTAAACGGTGCTAAATCATTTTAGGTGTGAAGCGGATTTTATTTTTTTAAAGCAAATGCTAATTGATCCAATTTCTGAGTTTCTAACTGAGAGTCTTGGAGCTTGAAGTTGCAGAAAGGGAGACAAACAGGGGTGTTCAGACCTGAAGAAGGCTTAGCAGGATCGCAGCCGAGTGGCACAACAGCCTGAAACATATTCAGCGACATTTGGAGATATGGCTACCAAAGATTAGCAGTAAACACATTCCACATTGTTAATTTTGAAGGCCTCACAGAACACTCCATTCTTAATAAAAAATGAAACCCCACAAGGAGCGCAAATCCAATAATTAGTGGGCGAATTTATGAATAGTCTGATGATCAAGGTTCCATAATTTTATGACCAAAGATAAATCATAATCAACATAGAATCAGGTTCAAGCTAATCTGCCTCGGGAGTCCGTCCTGCTCTTTACTATCATGCTACCTCTTTTCATTCAGTCTGGGTTAATGTTTCTTTCATTTAGTTTAGTGTATTTTCATATGGTACCGAGGTACAGTGAAAAGCTTTTGTTATGTGAAGATTATATATGATTACAATCGAGCCATCCACAATATACAGTTACATGACAAAGGGAACAAGTCCAGTAAAGTCCATTCTACAGGAGAAAGAATCATAAGGACGACCAAAATGATCGCATGGATGTCCTTTTCACTTTCTTCATTGCCTCCTCTAATACAGACTCTAGTATTTTCTTGAGAATGCTAATTCTTTTATAAAATGTAGGCAAAATCTGTTCTTCTCGTGATCGATATGTCCCCTTTTCCGTGGTCCTGGACCAGTTTGTCCAAAATTGGTTTATACGGTTTGCCAAACTTACACCTTTCTCTCATTTTTCAGTCATTTTGTTGGACAAAGTTCTCAGATCTAAACAGTAGGCCTCTTTCCCTGAGCTTGTAACCCTTGGTTGCAGAAGTGTTTGGCTGGAGTTTATCCCCAGGCAACTTCTCAGCCAAGCATCTTATATGTTCCAATGACTTGACTGCTCATTTTGCTTCTATTCTCCAGAAAACTCACTGCCATGGAGAATATCTCGTAGTGGAGATATTTTTGAAGGATGGCACAAGAGGAAGAAAGTTATGGAAGAGTATATTGACAGGGCTTCATAAAGATGCAAAGGACATTCCCATGTGAAGCCCTAATGTCAACATGGACATATTTGGGTTGAATAGCTTGTTTCAATTCAGAGAAGATTTTGCAATGTTTTTGGACTGGATAGAATGACAAATATTAGCTTCAACTCATGCTAACATTTGATGAAAAGTTATTCATTATTGTTAGCCATTAAATCCATCATCAGAGAAACTTTCTAGAAAGCTGCAAGCCTCAGGTGCTTAATCAATATTCATCATTCTTTTTAATGAATGTAATGAAAGTGACAAATTGACACAGTGATTTAAAGCAGGTAACGATTTCTTGCATTGAGTGATGTGCAGTTACCTGTTATGTGTTGGCAGGTGATTATATAATGCCATTAATGGTATATTAATAAAATATTTGTCCCAAACATCTAGTTTTATACAATTTTGAACATTTGTTGATAAAAAAAACAAGAATTTTCTCCTGCTGAAGTGAGAAAAAAATTTAAAATTCAATTCCAAAATTAAAAATCCAGGCTCTCATCCAAATGACGTGCCCTCTAGTATTGGATATCTCAATCCTGGAAAAGGTTCTGACTGTTTATCCATCTATACTTTTCATAATTTTATATATTTGTATCAGGTCTCCCTCTAACCTTCTGTGTTCCAGCGAGATGAATGACAATCTCAATAACGCAAAACAGAGGGGGAAAAATTGGGGAGTTAGAGAAAGATGAGATAGAGTGGAGAAGAATCGATAGAATGTAGAAACCAAGGGTTGAAGATGCTGGTTTATACCAAAGATTAACACAAAGTGCTGGATTAACCCCCCCCCCCCCCCCCCCCCCCCCCCCCCCCCCCCCCCCCCCCCCCCCCCCCCCCCCCCCCCCCCCCACCCCCCCCCCCCCCCCCCCCCCCCCACCCCCCCCCCCCCCCCCCACCCCCCCCCCCCCCCCCCCCCCCCCCCCCCCCCCCCCCCCCACCCCCCCCCCCCCCCCCCCCCCCACCCCCCCCCCCCCCCCCCCCCCCCCCCCCCCACCCCCCCCCCCCCCCCCCCCCCCCCCCCCCCCCACCCCCCCCCCCCCCCCCCCCCCCCCCCCCCCCCCCCCCCCCCCCCCCCCCCCCCCCCCCCCCCCCCCCCCCACCCCCCCCCCCCCCCCCCCCCCCCCCCCCCCTCCCCCCCCCCACCCCCCCCCACCCCCTCCCCCCCCCCCCCCCCCCCCCCCCCCCCCCACCCCCCCCCACCCCCCCCCCCCC
>CM075999.1:1053281-1078490 GCA_038087875.1 Malacoraja senta | reverse complement strand
GTAGTTAAGTGATAGGACAACCAACAGACCAGTTCTAAACTGTACGTCCGTTCCATCCAGCCATGGCCAGCAGCGGACAGTCAAACAACTAATGTGAGGCGTGGGCTCTTTTAATACTCCGTCCTCGTAACCACAGAGCCCAGCTTGAATTTGCGAATCATCTTCATCCAGCAGTGCCAAGTGAACTATCCACCTCGCCTCCTCCCACCACCACAGGGCCAAATTAATTCATTCCTCACATTAGCAATAAGAGGCTGGAGCAATGGCCAGGGATCCGAACAATAGCATAGCTGTAGTGCGGAAGACACATTCTCCTGGTTCCTGGTTCATGATAATCATTTCTTAAGTGCTGTGTTGTGTGTTTTTAAAGTGTTTAACTATTTTACTTCATTTGAATTACTTTTAAATGCCTCTAATGTTAAATTCAACGGCTGCTTTGACCAAGAGCGGAACTCGCTATCAAAACATGGAGGGGACGGGGGACACAATTTTTTAGCGGCCGCGCGAGCATGCGGGACAGCGCCGGAGACCCGGCCGGGATCGATCCTGCCTGCGGATGAGGCGCAGGTCTGTGCCACGTCTCCCTCCTCCAATCGCCGCACTCTATCCTCAGTCCCACCCCCCACTCCTCCCTCCTCCAATCATCGCGCCCTCGATCATCAGTCCCACCCCCACTGTCTCGCGGAAAGCGGAGATTTTAAAATACGGATCACAAAAACTTGGGGGGATGTCCCCCACCTCTCAAAACATGGGGGGGACGTGTCCCCTCTGACCCCCCCCGGGTTTTCCGCCCCATGGCTTTGACAGAAAACAAAGTACCACGTGGGTTTTTAGATTTGTATGGGATCAGAAGGACCCAACCTGAAACGCTGCCGATCCATGTCCCCCAGAGATGCTGCCAGACCCGCTGAGTTACTACAACACTCTGTGTTCAACACAAGATTCCAGCACCTGCAGTTCCTTGTTTCTACATTTATAGGACTAGGGTTGCCTCACAGTATTTCACATGGTCCTGTTGTCATCCAGCATATTGTTGCCTTCAAGGTTCTCCATCTCCATCTCCAGCCTAGATTAGGGTAGACTCATGGGAACCATAGACTAAGATTCCAGACAGTGCAGTATGATTTGCCCCATTGAGTTTTGTCTTTCCAATTTATCATTGGAGGGCAAGATGTCAGCAATCAGCAAGTCCATGCATTGTGATAGAGAGTCATACAGCATGGAAACAGACCCTTCAGCCCAACCCACCCTTGCCCACCAACATGCCCCATCTACACTAGTCTCACCTGCCTGCATTTGGTCCTTATTCCTCTGAACCTATCCTATCTATGTACTTCTCCAAATGTTTCTTAAACCTTGTGACAGTACCTGTCTCAATTACCTCCTCCGGCAGCTTGTTCCATACACCCACCACCCATTGTTTAAAAAAAAGTTGCCCCTCAGGTTCCTATTAAATCTTTGCCCCCTCACCTTAAACCTATGTCCTCTGGTTCTTGATTCCCCTACTCAGTGTATTTACCCTGTCTAATCCTCTCATGATCTGATACACCTCTATAAGATCCTGTGCTCCAAGGAATAGAGTCCTAGCCTGCTCAATCTCTCCCTATAGCTCAGGCCCTCAAGTCCTGGCAAGGTCCTCGTTAATCTTCTCTGCACCCTTTCCAGATTAACAACATCACTACTATATGGAACGAGTTGAGATTTTGTGCAATTATTCTCAGTTCATTTTATCTTGGTTTAAAATTAACTCCTAAATATGGCAGACACCATTTACAAATTCATCATCCATTTCTTGCTTAAAGATGAATGTATGTCTTTTCAG
Organism: Malacoraja senta; assembly: GCA_038087875.1. Classification (NCBI taxonomy): domain Eukaryota; kingdom Metazoa; phylum Chordata; class Chondrichthyes; order Rajiformes; family Rajidae; genus Malacoraja; species Malacoraja senta. The sequence continues at coordinate 1,076,668 of CM075999.1, read as the reverse complement.
CTTTTTTTCTGAGAAAACATAGAAACATAGAAACATAGAAATTAGGTGCAGGAGTAGGCCATTCGGCCCTTCGAGCCTGCACCGCCATTCAATATGATCATGGCTGATCATCCAACTCAGTATCCCGTACCTGCCTTCTCTCCATATCCTCTGGTCCCTTTAGCCACAAGGGCCACATCTAACTCCCTCTTAAATATAGCCAATGAACTGGCCTCGACTACCCTCTGTGGCAGAGAGTTCCAGAGATTCACCACTCTCTGTGTGAAAAAAGTTCTTCTCATCTTGGTTTTAAAGGATTTCCCCCTTATCCTTAAGCTGTGACCCCTTGTCCTGGACTTCCCCAACATCGGGAGCAATCTTCCTGCATCTAGCCTGTCCAACCCCTTAAGAATTTTGTAAGTTTCTATAAGATCCCCTCTCAATCTCCTAAATTCTAGAGAGTATAAACCAAGGAACCTGTGTCATAAGAAGTGTGGGCAATAAAGAGAAATCTTCATATCTTACCTTCACGCTTATCCCCCATGGTCATTTGTTCTCATTTCAATGGCTTATTAGTTAAACAAACCATTTATTGCTCCCTCTAGTCTATTTTGTCCAGGTCAGATATTTATCCTTGTGTTATTAGCATCCAATGGAGTGATGACGGGGCTTCATGGAGGCAGGTACTATTGCAACGTTTAAGAAACATTTGGACAGGTACTTGGATAGGACAAGTTTGGAGGGATATGGACCAGACGCAGGCAGGTGGGACTAGTGTAGCTGGGATATGTTGGCCGGTGTGGGCAAGTTGGGCCAAAGGGCCTGTTTCCACACTGTATCACTCTAGGACTCTATGAGAAATAGGTGGTCAGACTGCAGGGGGACAACAGCACAGCAAAATGGCATGGCCTATAGGAATTACATCCAGACTATGTTCGGATGGGAAAGGAAGGGTGGCTCCGAATATCTATGAAAGAGGGTGGGAGGGCTGAAAAAGATACTGTGTATCATTCAGTGCCTTTCACAGGATGTCTCGGAGCTCTGCACAGCTAATCTCGTAGTGTACTTTGGAATCATTGTTTGTAGATGAACTCAACATGCATGTACCAAGAACTTGGACGTACAGATGTATTTTCAATGAAAAAAAAGACATGAAGTGCTGGAGGAACTCAATGGGTCAGGCAGCATCCCCGGAGAACATGGAAAAGTGATGTTTCAGGTCGGGAACCTTCTTCAGACTAATCAGTCTGAAGAAGGGTCCCGATCCAAAGTGTTGCCGATCTATGTTCTCCAGGGATGATGAGTCTGAATAAGGGTCCTGACCAAAGACGTCACCTATCCACGTTCTCCAGCTGCGTGACCCACTGAGTTACTCCAGCATTTTGTGTCCTTTGTAAACCAGCATCAATTTGCATTTGGCCTCGTTCTGACAGTGGAAGAGGCCCAGGGCAGAAAGAGACGCTGCCTGTCCCGCTGAGTTACTCCAGCATTTTGTGTCTATCTTCGGTGTAAACCAGCATCTGCAGTTCCTTCCAACGCATTTTATCTGCAGTTCCGTGTTTCTGTATTTTGAATGAGATGGCTTGTCCAGTGGAGTTGTTACTTGTGTTGGGTTTGGATATCTTGCTAGTAAGCCCTTTAATTTTTTTTTATCAGAGCTCGTCCCATGACCCAGCTTCCTATACAGTTTTGTAGTTTGCCTATTTTTAGAGATACCGCTTGGAAAGACAGGAATTTGGTCGGCCTTGCCCTTTCAGAAAGAATAAAAGGAATCACATTAATAAAACAGGAAAAGGTACTGTGATTGCAATTCAACGCCCATGAGGGACATGGATCCAATCATTAAAATGAGGTTGATTGATGAAGAGTTGAATATTTAACCTTGTGGCTGATGGACAGCTCATTAAGGACCCCCCGAAGAATAGTATGTATTATTCTGTTTATTTAGCTCAAGGAAATTCCGCGCATTTACGTGAGTGTAATTGATGTGCGTCTCCACCCATTCCTCAGCAAATTCATTTTACTGCACCTTCGGGCGTATGTGACGAATAAAATTGACTTTGACTTTGAAATAGAGGAGTATTTAAAGAAACAGGAATTGGCGCAGAGAACTCTGAGATCACGTGCAACTGGTTCATGCAACTCCCTCATTGCAATACACTCAGTGAATGCAGAAACCTCACGCAATAACTGACCTTGAAGGATAGATTGGGTAGACGTAGTCTCTTGACCAGAGTAGGTGAATCGAGGACATGGGTTTAAGGTGAAGGGGAAAAGATTTAATAGGAGCCTGAAGAGGGAGCTTTTTCACACAAAAGGGTGATGGGTGTATGGAACAAGCTGCCAGAGGAGGTGGTTGAGGCAAGGACTATTCCAACGTTTAAGAAACAGTTAGACAGGTACATGGATAGGACAGATCTAGAGGGATATGGGCATAAAGCGGGCAGGTGATACTAGTGTAGCTGGGACATGTTGGCCGATGTGGGCAAGTTGGGCCGAAGGGCCTGTTTCCCACACTGCATCACTCAATGACCAATAGACAATAGGTGCAGGAGTAGGCCATTCGGCCCTTCAAGCCAGCACCGCCATTCAATGTGATCATGGCTGATCATCCCCAATCAGTACCCCGTTCCTGCCTTCTCCCCATATCCCCTGACTCCACTATCTTTAAGAGCCGCATCTAGCTCTCTCTTGAAAGTATCCAGAGAACCTGCCTCCACTGCCATCTGAGGCAGAGAATTCCACAGACTCGCAACTCTCTTTGAGAAAAAGTGTTTCCTCGTCTCCGTTCTAAATGGCTTACCCCTTATTCTTAAACTGTGGCCCCTGGTTCTGGACTCCCCCAACATCGGGAACATGTTTCCTGCCTCTAGCGTGTCCAAACCCTTAACAATCTTATATGTTTCAATAAAATTCCCTCTCATCCTTCTAAACTCCAGAGTGTACAAGCCCAGCCGCTCCATTCTCTCAGCATATGACAGTCCCGCCATCCCAGGAATTATCCTTGTAAACCTACGCTGCACTCCTCAATAGCAAGAATGTCCTTCCTCAAATTAGGGGATCAAAACTGCACACAATAGTCCAGGTGTGGTCTCACTAGGGCTCTGTACAACTGCAGAAGGACCTCTTTGCTCCTATACTTGAGTCCTCTTGTTATAAAGACCAACATGCCATTCGCTTTCTTCACTGCCTGCTGTACCTGCATGCTTACTTTCATAGACTGATGAACAAGGACCCCCAGATCCCATTGTACTCCCCCCTTTTCCCAACGCCATTTAGATAGTAATCTGCCCTCCTGTTATTTGATACCAAAGTGGATAACCTCACATTTATCAGCATTAAACTTCATCTGCCACGCATCTGCCCACTCCCCCAACCTGTCCAAGTCACCCTACATTCTCATAGCAAGTCATACTCCATAACCTCTCTGCAGTGGATTTTGGTTATAGCTGACTGAAACTTCTGTTGCACCACGACCCCCACTAGTAAATCTCTGCTGCCCTTTTTTCAGCTTAGCAATTTCTTTCCTGCAGCAGAGTGACTAAAACTGGGGAAATATACTGTGCATTCACCCTATCTATTTTCCTCATGATTTCATAAGACCACCTCTCTTCTTCCCACGTTCCAAGGAATACAGTCCTAGTCTGCCCAGCCTCTCCCTATAGCTCAGGCCTTCAAGTCCTGGCATCATCCTCGTAAATCTTCCCTGCACGTTTTCATTGTCTACGTAAAGAGCAGGCTTCTGGCTTACAGTAGGACAACACTTAAGAGGTGTGGTTCAGAGACCACATAGGATCAAGAGACATTCTAGTATCCATTGACCAAATGGGCAGATAACAGTACTATAATAATAATAATAATAATGGATGGGATTTATATAGTGCCTTTCTAATACTCAAGGCGCTTTACATCGCATTATTCATTCACTCCTCAGTCACACTCGGTGGTGGTGAGCTACTTCTGTAGCCACAGCTGCCCTGGGGCAGACTGACGGAAGCGTGGCTGCTAATCTGCGCCTACGGCCCCTCCGACCACCACCAATCACTCGCACACATTCACACACATTCACACACATTCACACGCAGGCAAAGGTGGGTGAAGTGTCTTGCCCAAGGACACAACGACAGTATGCACTCCAAGCGGGATTCGAACCGGCCACCTTCCGGTTGCCAGCCGAACACTTAGCCCATTGCGCCATCTTAATAGGACTACATCAAACACTACACTGAGGAGGAAATTTGCCAATACAGGTCCACCAACGATTTTCCAGCAAAGATAGACACAAAATGCTGGAGTAACTCAGCGGGTCAGGCAGCATCTCTGGTATAGAAGGAATGGGTGATGTTTCGGGTCGAGACCCTTCTTCTTTTTCACACAAAGAAATGGTGTATGTATGGAATGAGCTGCCAGAGGAGGTGGTTGAAGGCCCTTCTGAAGAAGGGTCTTGACCCAAGAAGTCACCCATTCCTTCTATCCAGAAATTCTGCCTGTCCTGTTGAGTTACACCATTTTGTGTCCTTTTTCCCCCCTCCCACATACCAGCATAGTTGAGGTCTAAATAGCGTCACTCCGCCTTGTCAGAGAGTGCTAACAGTTCAAGAAGAAGGTTTGCCACTGTCTTTTCACCAAGAATGAAAATGGGCACTGAATGTCAACCTTGCCTCATCAACACATTCTGATGAGGGGTCTCAACCCGTAACGACACCCATTCCTTCTCTCCAGAGATGTTGCCTGTCCCGCTGAGTTACTCCAGCATTTTGCGTCTATCTTCGGTGTAAACCAGCATCTGCAGTTCCTTCCTACCGATTTTCCTGCGACTGGTGGTTAGCTCCGTCTTTGATCCGGACAAAATCCCCCTCCTGGAGAACCTCTGGTGCCTAGTCCGGGTGAGGCGGCCGATCGTGACCTCAAGGGGACTTCTGCGTCGAGCGGCAGGTCGAATTTGCTCCCTGTGTCTGGGGCTCTGGAACTCCAGCCCGGCCAGATTGGGCACATCGGTTCGCATATCCCAAGACCTGTGTAGGTCTGGCAAAACGGGTGTAGGCTCTGGAACCCAGGGTGCCTGACCTGTCCTTGAAGGTCAAAGCATTGGTGCTGGACATGAGACATCTAAGGTCTTCTTCTTCTTGCGTATGGCGTGCACAGCCGAAAGTTGTGGGACAACTTGTTCTATTTGATCATATTTGATTGTGCAAGCCAGGTTGATTGCATTCGTTGAAACAGGGCGGACCACGTGAAGGTTGCAATCTCCCACCCCCACATCTAAGGTTAAGATACCTTGCACCATTGCGACATCGGTAAAGAGGACCCTGTGTCTCCAACCCCTGAATGATCAAAGGAATTCAGGCTGGTTATTTTGCCACTTGGCAGATCAAACATGTTTTCAATGTGAAGAGGGAGGCACAAGAGACAGCACAGGCTAGAATCTAGAACAAAAAATCAAACTCCTGTAAGTGCTCAGTGAGGCAAGCAGCATCTGTGGAGGCAAGGGAAGATCAACATTGAGATCCTGCATTTGGACTCGGTCCCAACCTCAGCCTTCACATTTGCTATGAGGTCATTTTTGGTATTACCAAAATAGGACCATGAATTATCTAGTTTTAGTTTAGAGATACAGCGAGGAAACAGGCCCTTCTGCCCACTGAGTCCGCACCGACTAGCGATCCCCGCGGACTAACGCTATCCTACACACACCAGGGACAGTTTTACACCGATACCAAGCCAATTAACCTACAAACCTGTACGTCTTTGGAGTGTGGGAGGAAACCAAAGATCTCGGAGAAAACCCATTGAAGAAAAAAAAAAAAAAAGACTCAATAATCTCCTTTTTAATGGTTTAATTAAACGTTGTCCCACCAGAAAGAGAGGCAGAACTGCAGTCTTATGATCATCATTCCTCTTTATCTTGGTTCATATAAAATTCATCTGCTCCTTCATTAGAAGATTAGTAGATAACTGAGATCAATAGCAATGCCGCAGAACTTAAAAAAACCCTAAATGTTATTTAAGGGCAGGACTGAATGCATAATGAATGAAATGGACCCATATCATTAATCAGTTATGCCTTTATGCCGTGGACAAGATCATTCTGTTGTTGAACTATGACTAATATATTATTAGTCATTTAACAGCTGTTTCGAATTCCTTGCCACCATGCATTCATGATAATTACATTTATGAGAATAATTGCTTTAATGCCCAGAAAACACAAACTTTACGTTAATAGAGAGAAGACGTGGTCTAAATTCGTAATGGTAAATATATAAGGATATGGATTGAATGCTGATCTAATTAAGGCATTTAACATAGAAATCAGACCAGTGCATCACGAAAACAGGCCCTTCGGCCCACAATGTCTGTGCTGATCACGATGCCAAGACCACCTCTTATCTTCCTCAATTTTCTATACTTATCCATGTGCCTATCCAAAAACCTCTTAAATGCCAATATCGTATCTGCTTCAAGCATAGACATTGTGGGCTAGAAGTGCGCGGATTACTGCAGCGGCCCCTACAGCCTGTCTGTCTTTTTAAATTTATTTTTGTCTAGTTAAATGTAGTTGTTTGTGTTTTTTAATACTGTTTTTAACTGTGTATATGTGGGGGGCGGGGGCGGGGGGTGGGGAGGGGGAAACTTAAAAAAATCTCTTCCCTGCACGGGAGACCCGACCTTTTCCCTGTCGGGTCTCCGTTGTCGTTGGGGCCTAGCTCCGTGGAGCGGCCTCCGACCGGGACGACCTGGGGGCTCCAGTCGCGGAGCCTGCGGAGCTGCGGACTTACCATCGTGGGGCTGGCCGGCCTCGGAGCGTGAGGAGCGTTGGTGGCTCGTTGCTGCGGCCCGACTCCGGAGCTCCAGCTGCAGACCGGTGGACTATGATATCGGGAGCTCGTGGGTCCGGGTGAGAGACCACTTTCCGGAGCTCCCGCAACGCAACTTCTCCCGCCCGTGTCGCGGGGTTGGAACGACCCGGAGCGGGGCCGTAAATCGGCCGGCGCGGCTTTAATGGCGGCGGGACATTCCAGCGCCCGCCGGGGGCTCCAACTTTGTGACTTTTGGGCCCGGAGCGAGGCCGTACACCGCCCGGCGCGGCCTCAACGGCCGTGGGACTTAACATTGCCCGCCTGGGGCTTCAACATCGGGAGGAAAATGGTGCAGGGGAGAGAAAAGACTTTGCCTTCCATCACAGTGAGGAGGAGATTCACTGTGATGGATGTTTTTTCTGTAAATTGAATTGTTTGTGTGTCGTGTAGGAATTGTTTTGTTTGTATGGTTGTGGAAACGGAGTTTCGTTTGAGCCTCTTTGAGGTTCAAATGACAAGAAATAAAATCTAATCTACCAACCCTGACAGTGTGCTCCAGGCACTCACCACCCAAAACAAAGTTGCCCCTCACATCTTCTTTAAACTTTTCCCTTCTCACCTTAAACCTATGCCCTCGAGTATTTGGTTTTTCCAGGGGAAGAGGTTCTGACTGTCTACCCTTTTAAAGTTATTAAAGCATCTGAGGAGGCAAATGGAAAAAGCCCACAGTGTGAAGAGTGTACAACAAGGGACGTAACATTTATAATAGAACAAGGAAACATAACCTTTATAATGCAGATGGCTCCGTGGTGCAGCGGCAGAGCTGATGCCTCACAGCACCTGTAACCGGGGTACAATCCTGACCACGGGTGCTGTCTATGCGGAGTTTGCATGTTCTCCCTGTGACTGTGTGGGTTTCCTCTGGGTGCTCCGGTTTCCTCCTACATCCCAAAGACGTGCAGGTTTGTAGGTTGCTTGGCTGCTGTAAATTGCCTCTGGTGTGCAGGGAGTGGATGTGAAAGTGGGATAACATAGAACTAGTGTGAATGGGTGATCGATGGTCGGTGTGGACTCGGTGGGCCGAAGTGACTGTTTCCATGTTGCATTTCTTAACTAACAGACTTTAAAAAAAAAAAATATTTCAAAATAGACTTTATTCAAGTAATAAATATATACAATACATGAACCGTGCGAAAAATTCATCCGACATTTTCGGAGGCTATACAAGTTGTTCAATGCAGTTAATACATTTTTTCAAATTCCACAGATCCATCCCCCACCCGTGCCACTCATGTGGCCTCCTGGCGTGGGATACCCTCCCTTATTTTGAGGGGCATCTCCACCATACCGTGCCCCCCATGACCAGCAGCGGAAGGACCCTAGACTGTGGCCCTCCCCCACCCAGCCTTGGCGTTGGCTGCACCGAGCTTCAGTGCGTCCCTCAGCACGTACTCCTGCAGTCTGCAACGGGCCAGTCGGCAACATTCCCTGACGGACATCTCGCTCTGCTGGGTGGTGAACAACGCTCGGGCAGACCAAAGAGCATCTTTCACCGAGTTGATGACCCTCCAGCAGCACTCGATATCAGTCTCTGAATGTGTCCCTGGGAACAGTCCGTAAATCACAGAGTCCTCTGTGACGGAGCTGTTCGGGATAAAGCGTTCCAGGGACCCTTGCATACTTCTCCAGACTCTTTTTGCAAATCCACACTCTGCAAAGAGGTGGGCAACCGTCTCCTCTCCATAGCAGCGTGCGCTGGCAGTGAGGTTCCGACGGTGCAGGAAGGATCTGACTGGGAGGGCTCCCCTCACCGCCAGCCAAGCCAAGTCTTGGTGCTTGTTGGTGAGTTCTGGCGATGAGGCATTTTGCCAGACAAGCTGGGCAGTCTGCTCTGGGAACCACGCCACCGGATCCATCGAGTCCTTTCCCTGCAGTGCCTGCAGGACATTCCGTGCTGACCACTGCCCAATGGACATGTGGTCAAAGGTGTTGGTCCGGAAGAACCTTTCCACAGACGACAGATGGGGCGGCAATGTCCAGCTGACTGGCACATTGCATGGCATCTGCGCCAGGCCCATCCTTCGCAACACCGGGGACAGGTAGAACCTCAGCAGGTAGTGACACTTGGTGCCCACGTGCCTTGGTTCTACACACAAAGGTGGCCATCAGGGTGAGGGCGACGTTGGGCACGCTTTTACCCCCGTTGTCTGCTGACTTGTACATTGTGGCCCGTCACACCCGGTCTATCCTCGACCCCCAGATGAACTGGAAGACGGCCCGGGTGATCCCTGTGGCGGAGGAGGGAGGGACAGGCCACACTTGCGCCAAGTACAGCAGCCCCGAGAGCACTTCACACCTAACAGACCTCAGCTAGCAAGGGTGGTAACAGGAAGCACTTTGTTAGAGAGACTGACTTGCCCACCCACCTCTTTGATACTTTTATTGCTGAAGTCAATTGAACATGTAACAGATAATAAAATAGGACAAATCAAAATGTCTTTGATGGTTAATTGTGATGACAAAAACTATACAAATATGCTATCTATTTGAACACACCATAATATTTTAGTTTAAATTTTAGTTACAACTAGAGTCCCGTTTAAAGCTGCATGTTTTTGATCACCATTCATCCCTGTGATCACACTACCGCTGTGCCACTGTGCCACCGTGCCACCCTGCAAGAGAATGCTGGGCAGCACAGTGGCGCAGCGGTAGAGTTGCTGCCTTACATAGATACATAGATACATAGAAAATAGGTGCAGGAGTAGGCCATTCGGCCCTTCGAGCCTGCACCGCCATTCAATATGAACATGGCTGATCATCCAACTCAGTATCCCGTACCTGCCTTCTCTCCATACCCCCTGATCCCTTTAGCCACAAGGGCCACATCTAACTCCCTCTTAAATATAGCCAATGAACTGGCCTCAACTACCCTCTGTGGCAGAGAGTTCCAGAGATTCACCACTCTCTGTGTGAAAAAGTTTTTCCTCATCTCGGTCTTAAAGGATTTCCCCCTATCCTTAAGCTGTGACCCCTTGTCCTGGACTTCCCCAACATCGGGAACAATCTTCCTGCATCTAGCCTGTCCAACCCCATAAGAATGTTGTACGTTTCTATAAGATCCCCTCTCAATCTCCTAAATTCTAGCGAGTATAAGCTAAGTCTATCCAGTCTTTCTTCATATGAAAGTCCTGACATCCCAGGAATCAGTCTGGTGAACCTTCTCTGCACTCCCTCTATGGCTATAATGTCCTTCCTCAGATTTGGAGACCAAAGCTGTACGCAATACTCCAGGTGTGGTCTCACCAAGACCCTGTACAACTGCAGTAGAACCTCCCTGCTCCTATACTCAAATCCTCTTGCTATGAAAGCCAACATACCATTCGCTTTCTTCACTGCCTGCTGCACCTGCATGCCTACTTTCAATGACTGGTGTACCATGACACCCAGGTCTCGCTGCATCTCCCCATTTCCTAATCGGCCACCATTTAGATAATAGTCTGCCTTCCCGTTTTTGCCACCAAAGTGGATAACCTCACATTTATCCACATTATACTGCATCTGCCAAACATTTGCCCACTCACCCAGCCTATCCAAGTCACCTTGCAGTCTCCTAGCATCCTCCTCACAGCTAACACTGCCCCCAGCTTAGTGTCATCCGCAAACTTGGAGATGTTGCTTTCAATTCCCTCATCCAGATCATTAATATAAATTGTAAATAGCTGGGGTCCCAGCACTGAGCCTTGCGGTACCCCACTAGTCACTGCCTGCCATTGTGAAAAGGACCCGTTTACTCCTACTCTTTGCTTCCTGTTTGCCAGCCAGTTCTCTATCCACATCAATACTGAACCCCCAATACCGTGTGATTTAAGTTTGTATCCTAATCTCTTATGTGGTACCTTGTCGAAAGCCTTCTGAAAGTCCAGATACAACACATCCACTGGTTCTCCCCTATCCACTCTACTAGTTACATCCTCGAAAAATTCTATAAGATTCGTCAGACACGATTTACCTTTCGTACATTTACGATTTGCCTTACAGCGCCAGAGACCCAGGTTCGATCCTGACTGCTGGGTGCTGTCTGTAGGGAGTTTGTACGTTCTCCCAGTAACTGCGTGGGTTTTCTCCAGGTGCTCCGGTTTCCTCCCACACTCAGTTTGTAGGTTAATTGTCCCTAGTGTGTGCATGATAGTGCTGGTGTCTGGGGTGATCGCTGGTCGGTGCAGACTCGGTGGGTCGAAGGGCCTATTTCTGCGCTGTATCTCTAAGGTCTAAACTCTAATGTCTACATTTACTCCCATGTTTACAGGAGATCCAACCTGTACAGTTTCCATGCAAGTTGCAAAAGGTTTGTCCCGAACCTGCTTGTTATATTTCTATCACACCATGACAATTTGACCCCACTTCTTGATTTTATCCTAATCTTAATCTGGTCTGTTTGCTGCAAATCTATGGAATAGTTTCTCCAGTAAGAGTGAATTAATTTATTATCCTCGCAGGGGAATATTATCCTGTTCTGCTACATGATCTTGAAACAAAATGTCAGCTATCTCTCTGCTTCCACGGATGCTGTCTGACCCCCAGAGTTCCTCCAGCAGCTCATTGTAAACTCCAGATTCCAGCATCTGCAGTCTCTTGTGTCCCAGTATTATTCTGATGTATGAAACGATACGATAGAACTTTATTTATCCCAGGAGGGAAATTGATCTGCCAACAGTCATAAAACACAACAAAATACACGAAACATGACATTAAAGTGACAAGTTGAATATGTTGACCATCATCCTTCTGTTAATGTGGAAATCTTTGGTTTTGACAACATTTTGAAAGGCTAATGAGGGAATTTCACTCAAGAATGAGTTGATCATTAACATTTCCGTAGGTTTGGGCCTGATTCCATGCTTATTTCTCTATGGAATTAACTGTAATTCTTTTGGAGACCCACAATACCGGGGTTCGGAGAAGGCAAACCCCAGTTAGGCTTGCAAATGTGTGTCCAGTTACTGTATTAATCGGGTTAAGTCGGTATGAAGTGCATTCTACCCGAGTCTCTGTATGAATAGATCCTCCAACAATTTCTCTCTGCTCACAGTTAATTTAAAAGCCATTTGATTCCTCACGGTATACTGAGATGTGAAATGTTGTCGATTTTTTGTGAATGCCAGAGTACTATCCTTACAGTACTGTTCCTTAACCATCTGCATTTTTGTTTATTTTAAATTAAATGTGTCCCAGCTGCAAGTCTGAATACACCAGGCTCCCACGCTGTACGTGCAAGGGATGGTGTATTGATGAGGACCATACATTATATATATCATGGCTGTTGGCATTTTGTATTCTAAGTATCCAGAGTGCATATTCTCTGTTAACTTAAGCATGCTTATAAAGGGGATGCTGGTACGTGTATAAGGCGTAGTGGCGCAGCAGGTAGAACTGCTGCCTCACAGCGCTAGAGTCCCGAGTTCAATCCTGAGTTCGGGTGCTGTCTGCGTGGGGTTTGTATGTACTCCCTGTGACTGAACGCACTTCTTCTAGGTGCTCCGGTTTAGCTTAGTTTAGTTTAGTTTAGAGATACAGCGCGGAAACAGGCCCTTCGGCCCACCAGGTCCGCGCCGACCAGCAATTAACACCATCCTACACCCACTAGGGACAATTTTTACATTTATACCAAGCCAATTAACTTACAAACCTGTACGTCGTTGGAATGTTGGAGGAAACCGAAGATCTCGGAGAAAGCCCACGCAGGTCACGGGGAGAACGTACAAACTCCGTACAGACAGCATCAGTAGTCGGGTTCGAACCCGGGTCTCCGGCGCTGCATTCGCTGTAAGGCAGCAACTCTACCGCTGCGCCACCGTGACCATTTCACATCTCAAAGATGTGTGGACTTGTAGGTTAATTGGCCTCTGTAAATTGCCCCGAGTGTGTAGGGAGTGGATGGAAAATAAAATAGAATTAATGTGAAGGATGTTCGATGGTCAGCGTGGACTTGGTTGGCCAAAGGGCCTGTTTCCATGCTGTACTGTACCTCTGTACAAATGTACACCAGGGAGGCATGGTGCCACAGCGGTAGAGTTGTTGCCTTACAGCGCCAGAGACCCAGGTTCGATCCTGCCTACGGGTGCGGTCTCTACAGAGTTTGTACGTTCTCCCCATGACCTGCGTGGGTTTTCTCCAAGATCTTAGCTTTCCTCCCACACTCCAAAGACGTACAGGTTTGTAGGTTAATTGGCTTGGTATAAATTCAAATTGTTCCTAGTGCGTGTAAGATTGTGTTAGTGTGCGGGGATTGCTGGGCGGTGTGGACTCGGTGGGCTGTATCTCTAAACTAAACTAACCATATACAGTATGATTTTAGTTTAGTTTCGAGATACAGCACGGAAACAGGCCCTTCGGCCCACCAAGTCCGCACCGACCAGCGATACCCGCACATTAACACTATCCTACACTCACTAGGGACAATTTACACATACACCAAGCCAATTAACCTACAAACCTGTACATCTTTGGAGTGTGGGAGGAGACCAAAAATCTCGGAGAAAACCCACGCTGTCACGGGGAGAACGTGCAAACTCCGTACAAAGGGCACCCGTAGTCGGGATCGAACCTGGGTCTCTGGCGCTGTAAGCGCTGTAAGACAGCAACTCTACCACTGCCCCACTGTGCCGCCGTCCAGACAGCACTGGGAAACCATCAATTTCAAAAATTGCTGCCAAAATGATTAAGATTACATTACTCGGGATGTAACTGAATGAGCATTCACATCTCAGCAGCATATAGAAATGTAATATGCCGTCTGTAATTTCTTCAACGGCTTGAACAGAACCAGGGAAGAATATGACTCAGAAGGTGGTCATTTATGTATGGGCCAAAAGTGCTACCCAGCTCAATCCCACTGTTAGGCTGGAAGTATCTACAGGACACAGCTCTTGATGTCTACATGCAAGCGTCACTTAATGGGATAAGGGGTTTCTGCCTCCACCACCCCCACAGACATTAAGCCCAGACTCTTTCACTTTCTCAGCTTGAAAAAAATACTTCTTTCTCTTTTAGCAATTACTTTGTATCTGCACCCTGCAGTTTCTGACCTCTTGGTTGAGGAATATACTGTCTTATTATCTCCATCATTGGAACCTTCCTACACATTCTGCAAGGCATTACAATTTTTCATTCTTGCTGCTCTTTAATGTATTAATATAAAGCATGAAAGATGACCAAAGGGTTGTTCAAAGAGGGAGAGTAAGATTTCAGTTGTTCAGAGCGGGTTTGGAAAGAATTCTGATTAGTTTAGTTTAATTTAGTTTAGAGATGCAGCATGGAAACAGGCCCTTGGAGTCGGCACCGACCAGTGATCCCCATACTATTCTACACACTAGAGACAATTGACAATCTTTACTAAAGCCAAATAACCAACAAACCTGTACCTCTTTGGAGATGTGGGAGGAAACTGGAACACCCCGAGAAGATCCATGCCATCCCGGGGAGAACATACAAACTCCGTACAGACAGCACTCGTAGTCAGGATTGAACCGGGGTCTCTGGTGCTGTGAGGCAGCAACTCTACCGCTGCGCCACAGTGCCGCCCCATTGTTATTCATGGCACAGGCAGCTAAGGGCCCTCGGTAGGCAGTGATGGCACGATTAAAACCCACAGTCATGCAGTCAGAATTGAAGGGGTGTTGAGTTTAATTTTAGTTTTAGTTTAGAGATACAGCATGGAAACAGGCCCTCCGGCCCACCGAGTCACCGCCGACCAGCGATCACCTGCGGGCAAGTTCCATGTTATCCCACTTTTGCATCCTACACAGTAGGGGCAGTTTGCAAAAGTTAAGTAACCTAGAAACCCGCACATCTTTGGAATGAAGGAGGAATCCAGAGCACCCGAAGAAAACCCACGTGGTCACAGGGAGAACGTACAAACTCGAGTTCGGACAGCACTTGCAGTCAGGATCGAACCCGGGTCTCAGGTGCTGGGAGGCAGCTGCTCTATCGCTGTGCCACCCAGTTCTTCGAGGCTTGGAGGAATTTACAGAGATTGAAGGGAATAAACCTTTGGAGGGATCTGAATACAGTCAAGAAACAATTCATTGATAAACGTGGAGCTAACGTGGACAGCCTCTTCTTTATTATGCTACTGAATGGTCTTTCCATAAGCTAGGGTACTGTCTGATTCACCTCTACACCATTGCAGACATTGGACTTTGCCTATGGAACTGATGCATTACAATGCTGAGAACTATATTCTCCACCCTTTGCTCTACCTATTGTACTTGAGTTTGACGATTCTCTTTATGTACAGTATTATCTGATCTGGCTAAGGCATGCGATATAAAGCTTTTTACTGTACATCGGTACTCATGACAATAATAAACCTAAAACTAAAGGAGTGGTGGATCCTCTCTGAGACCTTGCCTCTCTATACTGATCACAATGCTATCATTTGTCATGTAATTAAAGTGGCTATTCTCTCAATGATGCACAGAAAACATTTGAACCCTAAAGACTCACTCAAAATTAGAATCATTGATCAGGACTTAAAATGTGACTTTAAATTAACCAAGTATTATTCACCAAATTTAAATAATCTTCTTTATGCCTATTTAACGCTCTCATAAATTCCGAGCCTCACTGGATTAAATTGAACACAGTCAACATCTCATCATTTTTTTAATCTGAGGTATTAGATTATTTTTATATCTTGTTGTTGATTCTGCATAATCAAAATATATATTATGTTTTCTTACATTAACACTGTAAACATTATGGCATCTCCGGAACATAATTCTTTCTAACTAACAGAAATGGTCTTGGCTAACGGAGCAGACACTGTCGAGATATCACTACATGATTTGTGCCGGTTTTCACATTAAAATCATCCCTTGTTCTGGGAAACCAATTAATGCAAGACACCAAAGGAAGTATTGATGGAAGACAAGGCAATTGATTACATGGTGATGAGAGACACAAGAATATGCAGGGATTGGAGGGATATGAAGTAAGTAAGTAAGTTTATTGGCCAAGTATTCACATACAAGGAATTCGCCTTGGTGCTCCGCCCACAAGTAACAACATGACATACAGTGACAGTTACGAATGACTCAGAAAACACTAAACATTAATAATAATAAAACATTAATGATAAAACACCATTGATCAAGCATGTGAACCAACAATATACCAGATCAAAGGGAGGCTACAGATTTTTGGCTGTTGAGTAGAGCAACTACTCGTGGATAAAAACTGTTTTGATGTCTGGCTGTGGCAGCTTTGACATTCCGGAGTCGCCTTCCAGATGGAAGTGATTCACAGAGTTTGTGGACTCTACAGAATGCAGGAAGGAACTGCAGATGCTGGTGTACACCGAAGATAGACACAAAATGCTGGAGTAACTCAGCGGGGCAGGCAGCATCTCTGGAGAGAAGGGATGGGTGATGTTTCGGGTTGAGACTGAGAGTCAAAGAGGGGGGAGATTAGAGATATGGAAGGGTAAGGTGTGAAAATGACAGATCGAAGCAGACTTCCCAAGTCTTTGTAGTTCGGAGCTTATTTGAAGGTTGTAATAATGTGAGGTTATCCACTTTGGTGGCAAAAACGGGAAGGCAGACTATTATCTAAATGGTGGCCGATTAGGAAATGGGGAGATGCAGCGAGACCTGGGTGTCATGGTACACCAGTCATTGAAAGTAGGCATGCAGGTGCAGCAGGCAGTGAAGAAAGCGAATGGTATGTTGGCCTTCATAGCAAGAGGATTTGAGTAAAGGAGCAGGGAGGTTCTACTGCAGTTGTACAGGGTCTTGGTGAGACCACACCTGGAGTATTGCGTACAGTTTTGGTCTCCAAATCTGAGGAAGGACATTATAGCCATAGATGGAGTGCAGAGAAGGTTCACCAGACTGATTCCTGGGATGTCAGGACTTTCATATGAAGAAAGACTGGATAGACTTGGCTTATACTCGCTAGAATTTAGGAGATTGAGAGGGGATCTTATAGAAACGTACAAAATTCTTATGGGGTTGGACAGGCTAGATGCAGGAAGATTGTTCCCGATGTTGGGGAAGTCCAGGACAAGGGGTCACAGCTTAAGGATAAGGGGGAAATCCTTTAAGACCGAGATGAGGAAAAACATTTTCACACAGAGAGTGGTGAATCTCTGGAACTCTCTGCCACAGAGGGTAGTTGAGGCCAGTTCATTGGCTATATTTAAGAGGGAGTTAGATGTGGCCCTTGTGGCTTAGGGGATCAGGGGGTATGGAGAGAAGGCAGGTACGGGATACTGAGTTGGATGATCAGCCATGATCATATTGAATGGCGGTGCAGGCTCGAAGGGCCGAATGGCCTACTCCTGCACCTATTTTCTATGTATCTATGTATCTATGTAAGAGAGCCAGGCACAGTTTTTGCATTTCTTGTTTATATTTTTTTGGAATAAGTTTTATTTTTGAAATTAAAAAAGCACCAACCTCTCTCCACACCTGCGGGCCATATTTACTGCAGGAGCACCATTGCGCGGCAGGGTTTACGGCAACGTTTCCGGGTCCCATGTCCCTGATATGGATGCATGCAGCATGACTGGATTGTGAATGCTTGGAGTGGTGAACCAGTGAATCAGCATTCCGCAGGGCAGTGCCAAGCGAGGTACCTGGGCACAAGCAGGCGGCACATGTTACTTTTCTTGCATTGGAACATGTTATACTAAAATTACCACACTTCAGTTTCTCAGGTCCTTTCAATTTAAAGAAATTGTGAATCACAAAATGTTTTCCAGCAACCTCCCCTTTCATTTGGCAATAACTTGCTGTAATCTTGCAGTCTGATGTCAGACAGAACTGGAGCCAATGCCTAGAGAATGTATTTACTGACTTCTGCCCACTGAGTTTAAGTCCTTCAAATAATGGTCCAATGGTTCTTTAGTGTAGTTTAGTTTAGAGGTACAGCACGCAAACAGGCCCTTCCTTCGGTCCACCGAGTCCGTGCCGACCGGCAATCCCCATACACTGGCACTATCCCGCACACTAGCGACAATTTACAAATTTTACCAAAGCCAATTAGCCTACAAACCTGCACGTCTTTGGTGTGTGGGAGAAAACCGGAGCACCCGGGGAACACCCACACAGGTCATGGGGAGTACGTACAAATTCCGTACAGACAGCACCCTGTAGTCAGGATCGAACCCGGGTCCCTGGCGCACTGTCACGTACTGACAGCACAGTTCCCAATGTTGGGGGAGCCCAGAACCAGGGGTCACAGTTTAAGAATAATTCATTGCCACGGAAGGCTGTGGAGGGCTGTCAATTGATGTTTTTAAGGCAGAGATAGAGAGATTCTTGATTAGTACGGGTGTCAGGGGTTATGGGGAGAAGGCAGGAGAATGGGGTTAGGAGGGAGAGATAGATCAGCCATGATTGAATGGTGGCCCAGATGATGGGCCAAATGGCCTAATTCTGCTCCTTTAACACATGAATTTATGAAGCACCACCATGATGCTTTTTGTTGCCCTCGTTGCTTCTACCAAACGGCGTGATGCGGGGCAGGACATCTGTGGGTGAAAGTTCCATTCCGTTGCACGGGGACGTTTCCAGCCTTCACTATCCCCACAACAAAACATCTCCTCCTCTCCCAACCCCCACCCCACTTTCCTCTCTGAACCAGAGAATATTCAAAATGGCCGGATACCTGGTCAGTAGAAGTGACCAGGAACCAAGACAAAATAAGGACATTAACTGCAAAGGTTAATTATCTCCTTGTGTGGGAAGGAGCTGCAGATGCTGGTTTATACCCAAGGTAGACACAAAATGCTGGATTGACTCAGTGGGTCAGGCAGCATGTCTGGAGAGAAAGAACAAACTGACAAGGGTCGGAACCCTTCTTCGGACCAATTATCTCCTCGTGGTTTTGCCCACACCCGAAAACAGGTCAGTTTCTTCGTCCAAGCTAATTCTTGAGCTTTCAGCATAGTTAACAGCAAACCTATTTCAAGGAAATAAAAAATCCCCAATAGTCCTGTAAAAATAATATCCAAGGAACAGATCAAAGACAAACACATATTTATTTATTTTTGCTAAGGGAATCTTCCCAGCTTTAAGAAATATCGGTGCGAACATTATTATTTTTTATTATTTTTTTATTTTTTATTAGAAGTATTTTACATTACAGTTATCTGCAATAACATAATTTTATACAATTCTTGTACCACTTCTGTTTTTCAACTTTAATAGAAAGAAGGATAGAAAGAGCTAGCAAAGATAGTCAGTGAGTGAATGAAAGTGGTCCAGGAACACTCTTGTGAACCTAAACCACGAGAAGTAGTTAAAGAAGAAAAGAAAAAAAGAGAAAAAAGAAAATAAGATAGGACAATATGAAAGGGATGTGTCTACTTCTTATCTTTACTCACCCCTCGCCAGGTCCTAAAACCATTTACTATCAACATTTTGTTGCACCCTATGTTTGTAATAAGTCGATATATGGCAACCAAATCTTTTGGAATTGGTCTTGTTTACCTGCTAGGAGGAATCTCATATCTTCTAAATGTAACAATTCCGACATATTAGAAGTCCACATTTTTATTGTTGGCGTAGGGGCATTTTTCCAAAATTTCAATATCAGTTTTTTTGCCGTTAATAAACCATAACTAAGAAAACTCCTTTGAAACGCAGTCAGCTCCAAACTTGCTTCTGTTGTTCCAAAAATAATCCCCAATAGTCCTGTACAAATAATATCCAAGGAACAAATCAAAGACAAACACATATTTATTTATTTTTGCTAAGGGAATCTTCCCAGCTTTAAGAAATATCGGTGTGAACATTATTAAGGCTACAGGGAACTTATTATAGACTATCTGTGGGAGTTAAAGGAGCTAAAATGTAGGTGAGTCATGGCCTAATTGAATTAAGATCAAGTTCAAGGAGCTGATCTTATGCCTGTATGCAATGAGATTCTGTGTGTGTGCATGTGTTCAATGGTGCTGTACTGTTACATTTCCAAAGATTATTATTATTATTCTTATATCGACTATTATTGTTATTACTGCACTATTATTGTTTGTTTTTATGTGTACGTATGTGTGCATGTGCATATCTATACACACATGTATATATACATACTATGTATCTATATATATACATGTGTATATAGATATGCACATCCATATACTGTATATGCATAGGATTCATGGGAGGTGGTCTTGAAGGGGAGGATGCTCCTCAAACTGCGGAGCATCTTGGACAATGCAGCTCATCCCCTTCATGACACACTGGTCAACCTGAGGGGCACCTTCAGCAACAGACTGACAAGCATCAAAAGGCTTTCCTCAAACCACCAAGGGAACAGAATGGTTGTCTATCATTTGAATGATCTTACTGCTTTGCAATGCAAAATCACCCACAACTTCTGTGCAAATCAATTAAAGTGGCCAAGAGTTACAATTATGCATGCAAAATCAAACCCAGAGCATTTCACAATTAACATAATATGTTAATTTGTATGCAAGTACCATCGTGCTTTGTATCAAACAGGTCGGAGGATCAGCGGTGATGCAGAGCTGAGTTTAGGTGGCAGTTTGTGTTGCAAATTAACTTCATAACAGCTCCTATGATTCAAATAACATTGATGAAAATTCAAAGAGAAATGAAACATTATTTTTCCAGTCTCCCTTCAAATGAATGTTCTGCAATCTGATATTCTGACCAGAGCATAATTCAAGATTCAATTTTATTTAATGGCCTTTTTTTTATTCTGTTCCAACTACAATTACCTTGGCTGGCCTGAAGTTTCTAGGGATTTAGGACCAATCTAGTAATACGCAAATCAAGGGGGGGGGAGCGGTGGGGGTTAGTTTGTGCGGCACGGTGGCGCAGCGATAGAGTTGCTGTCTTACCGCGCCAGAGACCCCGGTTCGATCCTGACTACGGATGCTGCATACAAGGAGTTTGTACGTTCTCCCCGTGGCCGCGTGGGTTTTCTCTGGGTGCTCCGGTTTCCTCCCACTCTCCAAAGACGTAAAGGTTTGTAGGTTAATTGGCTTCTGTAAATTGCAAATTGTCCCTAGTGCTTAGGATGGTACTAGCGTTGCGGGGGTGTCGCGGGGTGACGCATGTTTGGTCATGAGTAGTTGCCCAAAGAGTCGTACCTTTTTCTGGTCGCCACTGGATTTTCAACATTTTGAGATCTGCTGCGAATATGACGGGTGCCGGCAAGTCGCCGAAAAAATTGCGTAAGTGGTTTTCTCTCTGTCAGTATGTTTACCTGAACTGTCAATAGGTAATTAGCACCAGGCTCCTGGGAGCTTAGGAACAAGAGCACACTTTTCAACCCTTCAAGCTTGTACTGTCATTTGACCAGCTCACAGCTGAGCTCAGCTCCAAGAATATCCATTGGTGCCTTAACCCTTCATACCTGTCCCAAACAAAAGTTTCACTGGAAATGTTAGATAGCTTTAGTATTGTTTGGAGTGAAGCGTTTGAGATTCCCACCACACTTTTTGTGAAGAAGTGCGAGGTGAGGAAATCTCTAAACAGCATGGCTGTATTCTCAAGTGTAAATACCACTGTATTTTTAGATGCATCTCACCACATCCCCAATCAGTTCCTTGCATTAACATGAATCTTCATGTCAAGGTCACCCCTCCATCCTATATACTTGGGGGAAATGAAAGTTTTGCTTTTAGTTTAGTTCAGAGATACAGCGTGGAACCAGGCCCTTCGGTTTACCGAGTCTTTGCCGACCGGCGATCACCCCGTACACTAGTTCTATCCTACACACCTGGGACAATTTACAGAAGTCAATTAACCTGCAAACCTGCACATCTTTGGAAAGTGGGAGGAAACTGGAGGACCCGGAGAAAACCCACACGGTCACAGGGAGAATGAGCAAACCCCAATGCAGACAGCACCCATAGTCAGGACCAAAGCTGGGTCTCTGGGGCTGTGAGGCAGCAACTCTACCGTTGTGCCACTGCCTGGCCCCGACATCAGTTGAAGACCAGTTCTGATAACTTCCATGCCTAACCCGCTAAGTTGCTCCAGCTTTTTGTGTTTTTTTGCCGTTAAATGTGGCCTCGTTGTTCTTGCGGTTGACCCCATCACCCTGAGGCCAACTTAAACTGGTTGCTGGCGCTGATTAATCTGTGGACCGACTGCGGGGGCCGAACAGAAGATGGTGACGTCAGCATTGCACAGGGAGAGTTGATCAGAGTGCCCCCCTCTGCCCGGAATCACCATCCCACTAATGCCCATTGCCCTTCCTGGTGCATTTGGTGAAAGGTTCGAGGCAACGCACAAAACATGAATGAGGAATGAGGTAAGTTTCTGCAGACGTCGGGAGAGGAAATGAAACGGGGGGAAAAAAATCAGAATCGGTTGTTCTCTCTCTTTTCTTCCCAGAATGGAGAACCGCCTCCTTCTCCAACTAACGGAGGAAGGATGAGTCAGAGACATGGTCACTGCACCTTTGTCAACCTGATTGGCAATGACCTCTATCACTGCTGTAACACGGACACACCCACAGAACCAAGTATTTGTAGAGGGATTGCTCTGAGCTTGACATGAGAACAGAAAATGCTGGGAACTGTCAATCTATCAGGCAGATACTGTCCCTGAATCCAGAGGTGGCCTTCTCCACTGAGAGCCAGAATGTGATTGATAGTCAGGTCATGGCCCGCGTATGTTGGCAGCTGTGAATGGCATTTGTCACAGGAAGCTCTGGGGTCAGCAGCACCATAGAATTGCTGCCCTGCTCTCCTCATTAGCTTCAAGGAGACAGTGAGAAGCAGGCGTACCTTACCGTGTCATTATCCCAGCTGTCTGTAAGATTATAACAGGGTCCGATTTATCTGTATTCCCCCTCCCTGTCTGCATTTGGCAGAAAGTGAGTAAGGAGCACAATAACACAACTTGGAGAGAAAGGTAGACACAAAACGCTGGAGTGACTCAGCGGGTCAGGCGGTAAATATCTCTGGAGAAAAAGAATACGTGACGTTTTGGGTCGAGACCCTTCATCAGGCTCCTGTGGAAGGAGTCAAGAGTGTTTTATTCTCACTTGTCCAAGATAGAACAATGGAATTCTTACTTGCAGCAGCACAACAGAATATGTCAACATAGTACTCTGTACACAATATAATAAACCAGAGAGGAAAAAGTTCAGTGTGTGTATATATACACATTCTCAAAAATACACATATATAAACCATATATATATAAAACACCCATACATGCACAAAAAAAAATAGTGCAATAATAACAATAATAATCTATGTAGTTCAGAGGTAGACAAAAGTGCTGGAGAAACTCAGCGGGTGCAGCAGCATCTATGGAGCAATGGAAATAGGCAACGTTTCGGGCCGAAACCCTTCTTCAGACTGATCAGTCTGAATCAGTTGTAGTTCAGATCTTATTTGAGATTGTAGTGTTTATAGATACATAGATACATAGAAAATAGGTGCAGGAGTAGGCCATTCGGCCCTTCGAGCCTGTACCGCCATTCAATATGATCATGGCTGATCATCCAACTCAGTATCCCGTACCTGCCTTCTCTCCATACCCCCTGATCCCTTTAGCCACAAGGGCCACATCTAACTCCCTCTTAAATATAGCCAATGAACTGGCCTCAACTACC
>CM075999.1:1018141-1053081 GCA_038087875.1 Malacoraja senta | reverse complement strand
TCTATCATTCAGTTGCCATTGGCAACCACAAACCTTCAGGTATTAGCAGTGTAGGAAGGAACTGCAGTTGCTGGGTTAAACCGGAGATAGACACAAACCCTTTCGTCCCCTCTCTCTCAGTCCCTCTCTCACCCTAGTCTTCATACTAGTTTCACTGTCATCCGGATGAGTTTCACTGTCTGTATAATTTGATATCACCTATCCCACAGCCAACAATGGACCATTGTGGGCTCCACCTTTCCTTGATCGTCGTAGCTTTTTGCATTTATTTCATTTATTTCTTCTATGTGCCATCTATATCTCTCGATCCCCTTTCCCCCGACTCTCAGTCTGAAGAAGGGTCACACCCCGAAACGTGACCTATTCCTTTTCTCCGAAGATGCTGCCTGACCCGCTGAGTTATTCAATTTTTTTGTGTCTATTTTCAGGTATTAGCTGCTATGTTATTCTCAGTAGTTGTGTACTTCCAACAATCATTCAGGCCATGATTACGCTTCATCCCTTGGTATCAGCATCCCTAGGTACGGTCTGGGTGAAGATGCTAACTCCTCAGCACAACTTTTAGTCACCTTCCCAGCACCTCTTGATTTGACTAATTGTTAAATGTTGTTGGATGGCACTCCTGTGAAGCACCATGCAAAGACTTTAACTACCTGAAATCTGCAAATAGGAACATGCTGTTTCAAAGCCCTTGCAAGATCACTTTTTATTTCACGGGAGCACGCTCACTTCAGTGTGAGCTCTCGCGATGCATATCAACTGATATGCCCAAGGGTAAAAGAAAAGTCAGCTTAACAGAAGCGGAAGGAAATGACAGCCTTGAAAGTCTGGGACGTCTATGTTGAACACGATGAAAATAAAGGAAAAAAGATAGAATGTATGTGAGTGGAAAGATTAAAAGAGAATCTAAAACAGAATTAATGTTATCAGTAAGTTGCGACTAAAGGGATTGCACATCACAAAGTGAAACGCAAGGCTGGAGCTGAAAAAGATTCTCTTCAAATAAAATTTACAGCCAGCTAATCTTTAGCACCTGGTACACATGAATATGTTGAATAGTTAGCTGTCACATATTGAAATCAGTTTAAAGAACTACAGTGAGATTGAATGATTTAATGCATCAACACTCCATGCACACAGAGCATAACTGACACACCAAAGTGAAACTGGCCTTCATATTTCCTTTAATATTTAAAACTTGATATTGAAGAAAACATGAAGTTTAGTTTAGCCTAGTTTAGAGATACAGCATGGAAACAGACAATGTGACTCACCGAGTCCACGCCAATCATCTGTTCACACTCGTTCTACATTATCCCACTTTCTCATCCAGTTCCTACTCACAAGGGGCAATGTATAGAGGGCCAATTAACCTTGAAACCCACACATCTTTGGAGGTTCACAGCACCCGAGGTTGGGATCGAACCAGGGGCCCTTGTGCTCTACCAACTGCTCCACTGTACCACCCTTAGTTGTCCATCATTTGTATTTTTAATCTGAACGAGTGGAAATTCTCCCCTTAAAAAAAAGTCAAGGTTATAATTTGACCGCTTCTAGTGTTTTTATTTCTGAGTTTCATGCCTCATGGGTTTCTTGAGAGAATGTCAGCAAAGAAAGATGCTTCTTAGTCATTACGCCCGTGTCAGATCCATCTTCAAGCCGTCTAATTAATCCCACTCCACTGCTCATTCTCACAACCCTATAATTTTTCTATCTTCGAATAGTTACCTACTTCCCTTTAAAAGGTTCTATAGAATTTGTTTCTTCCACTTTTACATGCAGTATCTTCCAGACCCTATCTTCCTGGCCATGAAAACCAAATTTAGTTTAGTTTAGTTTAGAGATACAGCATGGAAACAGGCTCCACGGACCGCCGAATCTGTGCTGACCAATGATCACCCATAAACTAGTTCTGTTAACCCAGTTTTGCATCATAGAAACATGGAAAATAGGTGCTGGAGTAGGCCAGCACCACCATTCAATATGATCATGGCTGATCATCCAAAATCAGTACCCCGTTCCTGCTTTTTCCTCATATCCCTTGATTCCTTTAGCCCTAAGAGCAAAACCTGACTCTTCATCTCATCCTATACACTAGATGGGCTGAATGGCTTAATTCGGCTCCTATCACATGAACTTAAATTGATTTTGAATTAATGAGAGACCCAAACTGTTCCCACTGTTCAAACAGAGCAAAAATGGATTCATTCCAAGTAGTCTTTGTCTGGAGTTACCAAACAGATTTTGTTCCTATTTCCCCAACACACTCCACACACGGTTGCCTTTAACATTGGCAAGTGTTATTGTGAGAGATTGCGCTTGAAATCCTGATGTCCAGATATTGAAAGATTGCATCTGAGAACAAGGATACTAGCATAATCATGGTTGAGTCTCACTTCCTCTTACAGTCATAGAGTCATGGAGTGATACTGTATGGAAACAGGCCCAACTTGCCCACACCGGCCAACATGTCCCAGCTACACAAGTCCCACCTGCCTGTGCCTGGTCCATATCCCTCCAAACCTGTCCTATCCATGTACCTGTCCAACTGCTTCTTAAACGATGGGATAGTCCCAGCCTCACCTACCTCCTCTGGCAGCTTGTTCCATACACCCACACCCATCTGTGTGACAAAGTTACCCCTCGGATTCCGACTAAATCTTTTCCCCTTCACCTTGAACCTATGTCCTCTGGTCCTCAATTCCCCAACACCGGGCAAGAGGCTCTGTGCATCCTCTCCCCTCTCTCATCAGAAGTGTGAGAATGCACACTTCCAGACTCAGAGACAGTTTCTTCCCAGCTGTTAACAGGCAACTGAATCTTCCTACCACAACTGGAGAGTAGTGCTGAACTACTATCTACCTCATTGGTGACACTTGGACTATCCTTGATCAGACCGTACTGGCTTTACCTTGCACTAAATGTTATCCCCTTATCATGTATCTATACATTGTAAATGGCTCGATTGTAATCATGTGTTGGCTTTCCGCTGGGGAGTAAATGATGCAGGCAGATCTTTAATTACATAATGCCCCAGTCCAACTTAGGAAACCTGAACGGAAACCTCTGGAGACTTTGCGCCCCACCCAAGGTTTCCGTGCGGTTCCCGGAGGTTTTTGTCAGTCTCCCTAATGGTCGAAAGTGGTTTCCGCTTCTTCTATGTTCCGGTGATTATTTCAAAAAATTCAAAACCGTCCGGGACTAAAAATAGGTTGCCGTTTTAAAAATCGGTAATTTTTTAGTCTAAGCCGGTTGCCATGCTAGTTGAAGGTGGTTGCCGGAGGTTGCAGGTAGACCTTCCACTACCTACAACCTCCGGCAACCTTGGGTGGGGCGCAAAGTCTCCAGAGGTTTCCGTTCAGGTTTCCTAAGTGGGACGGGGCAATGGAGTTTAGTTAGCTTTATTGTCACATGTACCGAGGTACAGCGAAAAGCATTTGTTGCATGCTAACCAGTCAGTGGAAAGACAATACATGATTACAATCGAGCCATCCATACTGTACAGATACCTGATGAAGGGCATACAGTAACATGAATAACATTTAGTGCAAGATTAAAGTCCAGTAAAGTCCAATCAAAGATAGTCCAAGGGTCTCCAATGAGGAGAATGTTATTCCCTTTATCACATAACTATACACTTTGGACGGCTTGATTATAAACATGTGTAGTCTTTTCACTGACTGGATAGCATGCAACAAAAAAACCATTTCATTTTTCATCTGTACACGTGACAACAAACTAAACTAGTCTAAGGATAAGCAGAATTATATTTGCTGTGAGGGTGACACAAGTTCCCTGTCCATTCTCTCCAGAGATATTGCCTGATTTGCTGAGTTCTATTGTGAGTATTATTGCTAAAAAGTGACTCTTTGGCACATTCCTCTCAATCCAACATTATCGACATGTGTTTTGTGACCATGAATGTTGTTAAGTTGGAAAGGCTGCGGAGAAGATTTACGAGGATGTTGCCAGGACTCGAGGGTCTGAGCTACAGGAAGAGGTTGAGCAGGCTGGGACTCTTCCCTGGAGAGCAGGAGGATAAGGGGTGACCTTATGGAGGTGTGTAAAGTCATGACATGGATAGATCGGGTAGATGCACAGTGTCGTTTGCCCAGAGTAGGGGAATCGAGGACCAAAGGACATTGGTTTAAGGTGAAGGGGTAAAGATTTTATAGGAATCTGAGGGGTACGTTTTCATGCAAACGGTGGTGGGTGTCTGGAACAAGCTGCTGGAGGAGGTAGTTGAAGCTGGGACTATCGCAATGTTTAAGAAGCAATTAGACAGGTGCATGGATAGGACAGGCTTCGAGGGATATGGGCCAAACATAGGCAAGTGGGACTAGTGTAGATGGGACATGTTGGCCAGTGTGGGCAAGTTGGGCCGAAGGACCTGTTTCCACACTGGATAACTGTGACTCTATGACTCTCAATGTATAATATTAAATAAAAACACACCATACCAGAAGAAACAGAAATAAAGACTTACAATTGTTCTGCAACTCTCAATAGCAGGACATTGAAAAGTATTTGATGGCTGTGACTTGGCTTTTGAAATGCAGCAATTGTAGTCAGAGAGGTGGTGGATTTGTGCAAGGGCCCACAAAAGATAAGGTCATCTGGTACACTGATGATCATCGAGGAAAATCTGTAATGAGGACTCCAGAGTGAACTCCTCTGCTCTTCTTCCGTTAAATAGTGCCCTTGCATCGCTTACACCAACCCGAGAGAACAGGTGGAGACCTGACTCAATACTCACACAAGTGATGAGACTGCTGATCCTACGCGCTACCCACTAGGAGGTCAGTCCAGGAAATGAGCTCTGGACCCTACGTAGGTAGGTGGTTGGAGTCCTCCCCCTGATAACTATTTCCAGCTCTTTCACCCCATTAAAGCTTGTGTTGAGACACTCAGCAGTGACACAACCTCATTATCTCCATCACAGCAAAGCCTGCAACAAGATTCAACTGTTCTCACCTTCCTTTCCCATCAGTTTCAATCATGCCTACTCTTCAACATCTCTTAGTCATAGAGGCATATAGCATGGAAACAGACCCTTCAGCCCAACTTTCCCACACCGACCAACATTAGTCCCACCGGTCTCCGTTTGGCCCATATCCCTCTAAACCTGTCCTATCCATGTACCTGTCTAAATGTTTCTTAAACGTTGCAATAGTACTTGCTTCAAGTACCTTCTCCGGTAGCTCGTTCCATACACCAACCATCCCTTTTGTGCAAAAAAGTTACCCCTCAGGTTCCTATTAAATCTTTCCCCCCTCTCCCCCTCACCTTAATCCTGGTTCTCGATTCCTCTACTCTGGGCAAGAGTCTCTGTGCATTTACAATATCTATTCCTCTCACGATTTTGTAAGATCACCCCTCATCCTCCTGCTCTCCAAGGAATAGAGTCCAAGCCTGCTCAACCTCTCCCTATAGCTCGGGCCCTCAAGTCCTGGCAACACCCTTGTAAATGTTCTCTGCATCCTTTCCAGCTTGACAACATCTTTCCCATAAGATGGTGCCTAAAACTGAACAGAGTGATCTTGATCGGCTGCTGGGACAAGATTACCACCAGCATCCAGCTCATAAAATCCTTATTTATTGCAAGGCTCGTGCACAGAACATCAATAAATTAATCCAGTACAATGCATACAGTATGTTTGTGGGCATGTTTAGTTTAGTTCATAGAAACATAGAAACATAGAAAATAGGTGCAGGAGTAGGCCATTCGGCCCTTCGAGCCTGCACCGCCATTTGATATGATCATGGCTGATCACCCAACTCAGTATCCCATCCCTGCCTTCTCTCCATACCCCCTGATCCCTTTAGCCACAAGGGCCACATCTAACTCCCTCTTAAATATAGCCAATGAACTGGCCCCACCTACCTTCTGTGGCAGAGAATTCCACAGATTCACCACTCTCTGTGTAAAAAATGATTTCCTCATCTCGGTCCTAAAAGTCTTCCCTCTTATCCTTAAACTGTGACCCCTAGTTCTGGACTTCCCCAACATCGGGAATAATCTACCTGCATCTAGCCTGTCCAACCCCTTAAGAATTTTGTACGTTTCTATAAGATCCCCCCACAATCTTCTGAATTCCAACATGTACAAGCCGAGTCTATCCAGTCTTTCCTCATATGAAAGTCCTGCCATCCCAGGAATCAGTCTGGTGAACCTTCTCTGTACTCCCTCTATGGCAAGAATGTCTTTCCTCAGATTAGGAGACCAAAACTGTACGCAATACTCCAGGTGTGGTCTCACCAAGACCCTGTACAACTGCAGTAGAACCTCCCTGCTCTTATACTCAAATCCTTTTGCTATGAATGCTAACATACCATTTGCTTTCTTCACTGCCTGCTGCACCTGCATGCCTACTTTCAATGACTGGTGTACCATGACATCCAGGTCTCGTTGCATCTCCCCTTTTCCTAATCGGCCACCATTCAGTTTCAAGATACAGCGTGGAAACAGGCCCTTCAGCCCACCGAGTCCGCACTGACCAGCACTGGCACTATCCTACACACACTATGGACAATATACAATTTTACCAAGACAATTAGCCTACATGCCTGAACATCTTTGGAGTGTGGGAGGAAACTGGAGCTCCCATGAAAACCCACGCATGTCACGAGGAGAACGTATAAACTCCGTACACACAAGTCAGGATCGAACCTGGGTCTCTGGCGCTGTAAGACAGCAACTCTACCGCTGCGCCACCGTGCCGCCCTGTGTCTCTTTGTGATTGCGTTTTAAGGGAGAGCAAAAGGGGGGCAAAAGAAATGGAGGTGAAGTGAGGCAAATGATTAGTGGGAAATGGAGCACAGTGAGACGAGGATCTCGTAGGCAGCAGGGAAGGAACAGGGAACCTTACAGTGAGGAGGAGGAAATCATTGAGAGAAGGAATGGACTTGACCCCAAAACCTTGGAATCTTTTAATGAATTGCTGAAAGCCTGAGTGAATGTGATAGCACCTTGTCCTTGTTCTGAACCAATAACCTACAGGACGTGAGTTCTTGGCAATTCAAGAAGTTTTCAAAAAAAAGTCTGAAAATAAAAGTTTGATATCAGTTTAACACAAAAGTGACAGCTAGGCTGGTGATAAAAGACACAAAGTGCTGGAGTAACTGAACATGTCAGGCCGCATCCATGGGAAACACGAAATGTCACCTATCCATGTTCTCCAGGAATGCTGTCTGTCCCGCTCCGTTACTCCAGCACTTGTGTCCTTTTTTGTAATTACTACAATTAGGCTTGTGGGTTGCTGCTAAAAAACTCCAAGTTGAAATACATCCATCAGCTAAGGGAGCATGTCAGTCTTAGCCATTCTGGCAGCACAAGGAACTGCAGATACTGGAATCTTGCGTGGAAACCAAAGTGCTGGAGTAACTACGTGGGTGAGGTAGCATCTTTTGAGGACATGGATAGGTGACATTTTGGGTTGGGACCCCTATCCTTTCTGGCTATGGTTGCAATTCCAGTCCCACTCTGACAAGCTCTTTACTGAACTCCAAGATGTCCCAGTGAGTTACTTACAATCCAACAGATGGTGCATGGATCTCATAAGACATCGCAGCAGATTAGGCCATTCGGCCCATTGAGTCTGCTCTGCCATTCGATCATGGCTGATCTATTTTTCCCTCTCAACCCCATTCCTCAGCCATCTTCGCATAATCTTTGACGCCCTTACCAATCAAGAATCTATCAATCTCCAGTTTAAAAATAGCCGTCTGTGGCAATGAATTCCCCACAGATTCACCACCCTCTGACTAAGAAAGATTCACCACCAGCCTATCCGTGTCACTCAGGGTCCTGACAATAAATGCCATGTTCCCAGTACAGTAGACACAAAATGCTGGAGTAACTCAGCGGGTGAGGCAGCATCTCTGGAGAGAAGGAATGGGCAACGTTTCGGGTCGAGACAGTTTACGGGCCACATTTTAAGAATAAGGGGTAAGCCATTTAGAACGGAGACGAGGAAACACTTTTTCTCACAGAGAGCGGTGAGTCTGTGCAATTCTCTGCCTCAGAGGGCTGTGGAGGCAGGTTCTCTGGATGTTTTCAAGAGAGAGCTAGATAGGGCTCTTAAAAATAGCGGGGTCAGGGGATATGGGGAGAAGGCAGGAACGGGGTACTGATTGGGGATGATCAGCCATGATCACATTGAATGGCGGTGCTGGCTCGAAGGGCCAAATGGCCTGCTCCTGCACCTATTGTCTATTGTCTATTGTCTATTGAGACCCTTCTTCAGTCTGAAGAAGGGTCTCGACCTGAAATGTCGCCCATTCTTTCTCTCCAGAGATGCTGCCTCACCCCAGCTGAGTTACTCCAGAATTTTGTGTCTACCTTCGATTTAAACTTTCTTACACGTTCCCAGTACAGTAATGACCACAATCTTGAGAATGAATATTTATAACATGGATCCCTGTAGAGGAATGACCTTCCCCATCTAACTTGTGAGCTTGGAGGGAGTGTTAAATCTCTCTCTCGAATATACTGCAGATAGTTGGTGCCTTAAACAAGAAGCAAGGGCATTGTATTAATTTAATAGAAAAATGCTTTCAATATCAAGACTGCAAATGGCTAGCGAGACAGATAGACTCTCATGAGTTTTACACTAAACAGACAGCAGTGAGGTTTCTACGTCTCTTTACTGCTGATGAAAATGCAAAATGAAACAAAAATCACACCTTGATGCTTTATTGAAGAACAGAGTCTTCGGGATTTTGGATTAGGTAGACTGTTCCCCTGGATCGATTGTCGTCCTCCCTATGGTCTCTTGTGGTGGCAGGTATTTCAACCCTCTGTTGTTGTCATGCTTCTCTCTTCTTTTGGCCCCCTTCAGATGTCTTTAGACTTTCTCCTGATGTCCTGTTCCATGATGGACATCGACATATTCATCTGCGAGTTGCATGGTTTTTTCATGTTAAATTCCTCTTCTTTATTCTATCCTGCTGTACCACGAGCAGACCCATCTGTTGTATACGTTTATCTTCCACCAGTGAAACCCCTACTGTGAAATCCATGTCATAGTTCTCGTGCTTCTTAGGGTTTTCCATCTTCAAGAGCTGTACTGTGGTCTAGTTTACCTCTACAGCATATGGCCTGCTGTTTTCAACTGCATTGCTTTGCTGTTTACAGCTTCACAAGGACATCGCAAGGTGCTCTTGAATCAAGTTGAAATCTCACAGATTGCTCTTGCACCAATATCTTTGTGTGGATGTATGTACCATGTATTCCTAGGCCTGTCCCACGATGCAATTCACCCAAGAGCTCTCCCGATTGAAAACAAAAATCAAACTCGTGGTACTTCATCACGAGTATTTTTTTTATTCTTGGAAAGTTTTCACACTGTTGAAAAAACTTCACGAGTCTCACGAGCTTACCACATTTCCCGAGTACCTGCCGTTAGCGTAACGAGCTGCTACGTGACGTCCACGAGCGGGGATCGCTGGCCGGCACGGACCCGGTGGGCCGAAGAGCCTGTTTCCGCGCTGCATCTCTAAACTAAACGAAACTAATCTATAAGCAAAACTACAAAGTGCTGGAGCAACTCAGCAGGAATCAATTCCTCCAGCAATTTGTGTTTTGCTCAAGATTCTGCCATCTGCAATTTCTTGAGTCTCCAAATGATCTACGATCTTTTCATATGTAATATTTTCCCCATTTGGAATGGCTACTTTATATGGTAATCAAGTCATTTCTGACCATTCGGCAGCCTGCCTATTAATAATTAATGCTTTAATAATCGCAGGGAGGGATGCATTGCGCATAATGCTATGCTTTTCAAAAAGGAGATATTCCAATATGTTATTCAAATGTGAAGAGTGAGGTCCCTGAATCAGATTAAAGAAATTGTTCCACTATAATTTCACTTTCTTTTAGCTCTTCATTTTATGTGCCTGTCTGCTCAGATCCCTGTGTGTGTGTTTGTTGAAGAGTTTAATGGTTGCAGGCCAGAAATAAGAAATGTTCTTGTGTGAAATGGTGGTTTAATATTTGCAAAATTTTACAGCGATTGCTCACAAAAAAAAACTTGCTACCATCATTTGCTTACGTCAACGACACACATTTGTATTATAAATATAATAATAACCTAAAGTGCTATCAAATGAAATATACAACCGAAACAGATAGGGAGGTATTGGAGAGAGGATACACGGAACTGCAGATGTTGGTATACCCAAAAAAAATTCAGCGGTCAGGCAGGATCTTTGGAGAACATAGATAAGTAAGTAAGAGAGCAGTAGGAATCACAGAGGGGGGTGCAGTGAGAGAGGGTATCTAAAATCCCTCCAGAGAGAGAAGGAGAACATCTTCGAAGTAGGCAAACCTTCAGGAGATTTCACAGTGGAGCAGCAAAACGGAGATACCAGGAAATGCAGATGCTAGTTTATTTTAGCTTCATAACTCTTCAATCCTTTCGTCTCATACCTTCTGTCTCTTATCATCTCTGTCCAAATATCTGTCTATTAAAAAAATCCTTTTCTCCTTTATCAACCTATTACCTGCCAGGCTTTCTCCTGTTCCTCCTCTTTTCCAGTTTTCTTCCCCCACCCTCCTCCCCCACCCCTTCCCACAATCGATCTGAAAAGGGGTCCCGACCCAAAACGTCACCTATCCATGTTCCCCAGGGATGCTGTTTGAACCATTGAATTATTACACCACCACTGTCCTTTTTCACAATTAATTATCATGTTCATAAGTTCTAGAAGCAGAATTAACATAGAAACATAGAAACATAGAAAATAGGTGCAGGAGTAGGCCATTCGGCCCTTCGAGCCTGCACCGCCATTTGATATGATCATGGCTGATCATCCAACTCAGTAACCCATCCCTGCCTTCTCTCCATACCCCCTGATCCCTTTAGCCACAAGGGCCACATCTAACTCCCTCTTAAATATAGCCAATGAACTGGCCACAACTACCTTCTGTGGCAGAGAATTCCACAGATTCACCACTCTCTGTGTAAAAAATGATTTCCTCATCTCGGTCCTAAAAGTCTTCCCTCTTATCCTTAAACTGTGACCCCTAGTTCTGGACTTCCCCAACATCGGGAATAATCTTCCTGCATCTAGCCTGTCCAACCCCTTAAGAATTTTGTAAGTTTCTATAAAATCCCCCCTAAGTCTTCTGAATTCCAACGTGTACAAGCCGAGTCTATCCAGTCTTTTCTCATATGAAAGTCCTGCCATCCCAGGAATCAGTCTGGTGAACCTTCTCTGTACTCCCTCTATGGCAAGAATGTCTTTCCTCAGATTAGGAGACCAAAACTGTACGCAATACTCCAGGTGTGGTCTCACCAAGACCCTGTACAACTGCAGTAGAACCTCCCTGCTCTTATACTCAAATCCTTTTGCTATGAATGCTAACATACCATTTGCTTTCTTCACTGCCTGCTGCACCTGCATTCCTACTTTCAATGACTGGTGTACCATGACACCCAGGTCTCGTTGCATCTCCCCTTTTCCTAATCGGCCACCATTCAGATAAGGCCATTCTGCCCATCAAGTCCACTCCGCCATTCAATCATGGCTGATCTATCTTTCCCTTTCAATCCCATTCTCCTGCTTTTTCCCCATAATCCCCGACACCCGTACTAATCAAGAATCAGCCGATCTCCGCCTTAAAAACATCCATTGACTTGACCTCCTTTGCCGTTTGTGGCAATGAATTCCACAGATTCAGCACCCTCCGACTAAAGAAATGCCTCCTCATCTCCTTTCCAACCTTCATACCTTTATTCTGGAAAACATTTTGGTTTTAAAGGTTGGTTTTAACGTTATGCAGGTTTGAATACTGTGTGATAATTCTAGGCATGATCTTCTTAAGACAAAAACATAACACATCAACAATACATTAGATGCTATGCAGTTTGCTTGCATCTGAAAGACAGCTTCTTACATTTCAATTTATTTACATTAAATAATTCAGGTCAAGGCAAGAACAAATTGTTACGTCGATGCACACTAGAAAGCACTGCAGCTTCCATGCAATAAAGCAATTTTCTTTCCTTGTCGACTGCCAAGCCTGAAATTGCAGCCTGCACTCTTTCCAGAGGTAATTATGGAGTGAGTGGGTGTTCATTAGGTCAGATCTCTAACCAAGAATTACCAGCAATTTTATCGCAACATTTGTTTCTTGATCGTGCGCGCCTGGCTTGAAGAAAATGTCTGCCCGGCTATTAAATGGTTGTCGTGGTTCAAGAAGTTAATTGTCAGAATCTGGGAGCAACTAGAAAACTCAGGAAAACGCCTGTCAGGTATTGGAGTGTTTGTGGGAACAGCATCTCAGACCAGGATTGTTGCCTGAGACTGAACAAAATGGCCACTGAAGGCAGCAGTTGACTGGGAGACAGAAGGAAGTGCCTGCCTTGGCACCAATTAATTTAGTTTAGTTTAGTGTACCGTCAACAGCTTTTGTCGCTTGCTATCAAGTCAGCGGAAAGACAATACATGATTATAAATCGAGCCATTTACAGCGAATTAACTGCGAGGAACTGACCCCACAGGTAAATTGTCAGAATGTTTCTTCTCTACTTTGAGTGGAACTTTAGTTTAGAGATACAGCATGGAAACAGGCCACTGAGTCCCCACTGACCGTCAATCACATACTCACACTAGTTCTACCTTAAAGGTCTGTCTCACTGTGCGAGTTGACCCACGAGTGACCCCGAGTGAAAGACTCGTGGTTGCGTACGAGACTACAAGTTTATGATCCAGAGTTTAACCGAGTTCCCACGGGTATGTCTAAGTTTCCCGTTTACTTCTCATTTCTGCGATGTTCCAAGTTCGTCTCCCGAGTGTACCAAGTTCCTCTCCCGTTAATCTTGAGGCAACAATGTATATCGAAGTGTTGAAAAATCATCACGTTAAAAAAATGATGTCATGCCAGCCAAAGAACGTAGAGAGTATTGTGTTTGCTGCATGTGTTCTGCACAACCTGATCCGTATCAGAGGTGCAGCTTCAGGATCAGCAACAGCCATGCAGGACGGTGACTTAGTGGACAGTCAAACAGGGAGAATAACACTAGGTGCGTGGAGGAGTGGTACAAACGACGAGACTTTGGTGCCACTGCAGTGTTTTCGAGGTAACACGGGGACCAACAGTGCAAAAGAGCAGAGAGACCATCTCTGCTCCTACTATAATTCAGAATTGGGCAGTGTGCCGTGGCAGGACAGCTTATTTTGAGCGGCTGCCGACCACAGGTACATCACTGCATGAGGAGAGCCCACATGCAGAAAAATCCAGTTAATTTCATGTTTAGTTTAAATCCTGCTGACATTTCTTTGTTTAACTTTAAGTGTGGATTTTATTTTTTATTGTGGTGTAAAAGTAATTTCATTGCATCTGTCTTTCCTTTAAAACGTGGTTATCATGCATCTGCTTAACTGATTGTAGATCTCAAAACTTGTCATTTAGCGCATTGCATGTATCTTTTATTGCCGGAATTTAGACTTGTGCATTTCTCAGCTGAATTAGTATATAGTGGAAATACTTTTATTTGTGCTTCATTTGTTGATTTTCATGTATGAGAAGCCCTTTTTCAGACCACTGTTGTTTGCTGTGGTGCTACTTTTCTCAATATGTGCAAAAAAGCGTTTTTTATATTGAACAAGATGAATAAAGACTTTGTTCCACATTCACCGTGCTGTTTGTCTTATTTTCTGATCTACTGAGAGGGGACAATTTTAAACATTTAAAAAGCACAGCATATGAGGCAGCTGAGTCCTTAAATCTCACAAATGATTGTGAGAATCCAGATGTGAATATGTTTTGCCTTCCTCTATTTTGTGTTTTATGATGAAAGGAATATTACATTCAATTCATGAGACTTTGTAGTGATATTAAAATGAAGACTTCCAGACATCAATTTGATCTTGATAGCAAAGAACTCTCTTTTATTTTGCAATGAAGTAAACAAACAGTGAGAATCAAACGGATCAGCAAAAAGCTTTTCAACACAACACAACACAAATTTATATATAAACTTCAAGCAATTTTTTCTTTTCAACCCACTCTGTCACCTTATCAATAACTTGTTTAACTTTGTTAAGCAGAATTTGTCTTTAAAAAGTCTAAGTAACTGATATTTCTGTCCCTGATTATTGTTTCTAAAAAGAGTTCCCACGGTAGACTCACGAGTCACAAAGTTAAATGCACGGGCCACTACGTTCTTACGACGAGTTTAAAATGTTTCAAATTTTAACCTCAAGAGTACATTTTACTCGTGGAAAAGTTCAAACATGTTTGAACTTTTGCAAGAGTTAACAAGTTTCACGTGTACCTCCCGTTAGCGCCAAGAGTCGCTAAGTTGCGTCCACGAGTTCCGACGTTCCCGCTACGTTAATTGTACGTGATTACCACGAGTAAAATTTGTTTTAAACTCGGGGTCACTCGTGGGTCAACTCGCACAGTGAGACAGCCCTTTTTATCCCACTTTCTCCTCCTCTCCCTGCGCACTAGGGGCAATTTAACAGAGGTGAATTAACCTTCAAATCGGCAAGTCTTTGGGGAGGGAGAGGAAACAGGAGCACCCGGAAGTAACCCACGTGGTCACAGGGAGAACGTGCAAACTCCACTGAGACAGTGGTCGTGGTCAGGATCCAACCTGGGTCTCTGGCGCCGTAAGGCAGCAGGTCTACCAGCTGCGCCACCGTGGGAACTGACAACTTTTATAAGTGATTTCTCAGAATGCACTTTGACTAGTCTTGTGCCAGAGATTTCAAGGATGCATTTCGTCAAGGAGGCCAAACGGGATTAGAAGTACTCATAATTGTGCGGATCTAGCTAACCCTTTTGTTCAGTTTAGTTAAGAGACACAGCATGGAAGCAGGCCCTTCGATCAGCGAGTCTGTGCTGACCAGCCATCAATGAGTTGAAGCAGATAGTTTAGTGGCATTTAAAAAACTTGTGGACAGGCATATGGATATGCAGGGAATGGAGGGATATGGGTTATGTGCAGGTAGATAAATAATGGTGTTGGCATCATGTTAAGCACAGACTTTGTGGACCAAAGGGCCTGTTCTTGTGTTCTAGGTTCTAAGATGGCACTGGAAACATAGCTACTCTTGTGTACTGCCTCAGTGTAATCTACTGTTCCTACACCAAGTGGTGGTGCCATTGAGTGTGGCAGCCCCGCCAGCAGCTGTCTGTCCTTTCATTCTTCTTGTCATTTTTAGTTTGTCAAAAAGTTTGTTTTTGGAGGTCATTTAGTCTTTTTTATGTGTGGGGGGGTGGAAGGGGGAAACCGTTTTTTTCAGTCACTACCTGGTCGAGGATGCGCCTTTCCTCCGAGCCGCATCTTCGGGATTGGCGCGGCCTTTCCTGCCGGAGACCGGCCAGAGCTTCAGCGGCAGCGCAGCGCTGAATTCCATCGCGGAGCGGGACGATGCATTACCGGGATCGCCGTGTTGGAGCTCCGGAGTGTTGGTCCTGCCGACTTGAACACCGTGGAGCTGGTCTGCGGTGGTCTGTGGTCTGTGGTCTGCGGAGCTCCAGCCGTGGTCTCCGGTAGGAAGCGGCCGATTCGGAAACTCCAAGGCGCTGAGAGCTTTCTACCGTTCCGACGCCGGAGTTCTATCATCTCGGCGAGAGGGCCTGAAACATCGGGCCGCCGTTGTGGCGACTGCGGAGGCCTCTATTGGCCCCGACCACGGGTGAACAAGAGAAAGAGGACTGAACTTTGTTGCCTTCCCTCTCAGTGGGAAACGTTGATTCTGCTGTGGATGTTTTTATGTTTTATGTTAAATTCTATAGTGTGGTGTTTATCTTATTTGTGTGCTGCATGGCAACTCAAATTTCACTGCACCAATCGGTGTATGATATGTCCTTTGTCCTTTGTCTTGTACTTAACTATGATCGTGCCCGTATATAGGAAGATTTTTACTGAACTGTATGCAAAAACAGGAATTTCACTGTACCTAGGTAAGTGACAATAATCTACCATTGAACCATTGAGCCTGTGCATCCCATTGCTGTGATCTTTCCAATAGTCTTCTCCCGATTGCGAGCTAACTTCTACCAGCAGGCACAAAAGCGCAGCGGCAGAGTTGCTGCCTTGCAACGACCACTGCCTTACAGCTGCCTTACACGGACCCTGGTTCGATCCTGACCACGGGTGCTGTCCGTGTGGAGTTTGCACGTTCTCACTGTGACCACGTGGGTTTCCTCCGAGTGCACCGGTTTCCTCCCACGCTCCAAAGTCATACAGCTTTGTAGGTTAATTGGTTCGTTTAAAAAAAGTAAAGTGAAAAAAAGGTGGTCAGAGTGAACTTGGTGGGCCGAAGGACCTTTATTTCACCCTGTATCTCAGTCTAAAGACGAAAGTCTAGCCCCAGTCCCAACTCCCCATCCCCTGGGTAATTGCAGCCCATTTCTACCCTTTGTCCTTGGCACCCTGTAAATATTATGGTCAGTATTGCCGACGGGCTCCATTAAGCGTGTATATTAGAGACAAATACTGTAGGTGACTCAGTATTCACTAACCATGATATGTGAAGTCTCGTAAAAAGCACTAATTATAATTTTTAGTTACAAGTTCGGATGATGAGAATGTCATACTAAAATGATGTGTAATTATTATATCCATTTCTACTTATGCAAACTGATTATAGTCTAATGAATAAAACCGCTCGTATTAGCTGATGAAACCACCACAATCGTTGACGGAATTTATCTTCAAAAGCTGAGCCGTACTGAAATTTTACAGATGAAAAAAAGAGCATATGAAAAACAGATGGAATATTAAAAACTTGGGAACAGGAGGAGGCCATTTGAAGGCCTTGCTGTAGCGGCATCTGCTAGCGCACGCAGATATCAATCCCGTCGTTCAGAAGCCGCGGTCACGTGACTCGGGAGGGGCTGTTGTTTTTGCGCGGTTTTTCCCTTGCGCGCGTTAGTTCAGCGCTGACCACCGATGTGGCCAGACGTGTCTGATAAACCTGTATGCTGCAGCTTGAGCTTTCGAATAAAGTATTGTTGAAAACTCCAGTAGTCGTTTCTCAGACCGCCAAATTGCTTAGTTTAGAGATACAGCATAGAAACAAGCCCTTCGGCCCATCAGGTCCATGCCAACCATCGGTCACCTGTTCACGCTGGTTCTACATTATCCACCAGAATAACATGGTGGATTCTATGTTAGAATAGAACATAGAATTTTAACATTTCTCATCCACTCCCTACACACCAGGGGCAATTCACAGAGGCCAATTACCCTACAAACCCACATGTTGATGGGATGTGGGCGGAAACCGGAGAAAACCCACGCGGTCACAGGAAGAATGTGCAAACTCCACACAGGCAGCACCGGGATCAGGGTAGAACCCTGGACTCTGGCGCTTTGGAGTAGCAGCTCTACCTGCTGTGGCACTGTGCTGCCCCCATTTTGCTTGCAATTAACTATATAATTGCTGAATGTGCGACCAAATTCCATACTGATAGCTTTTTCTCACATACCCGATTACCTTTGATTCACAGGAGTTCATCTATCGGAACTTTAAAACCAACAGCTGATGTAGGCTCCATTG
This sequence comes from Malacoraja senta, assembly GCA_038087875.1. Classification (NCBI taxonomy): domain Eukaryota; kingdom Metazoa; phylum Chordata; class Chondrichthyes; order Rajiformes; family Rajidae; genus Malacoraja; species Malacoraja senta. Next base: position 1,035,558 of record CM075999.1, on the reverse strand, counting down.
TTGCTTCCAGAAAAGCTTCTAATCTTCACTTCTGAAAGACTCACCTTTTATTGAAGGTTACATTTCCCTATTCTTGACTGTAAAACCTCAAGAAATAGTGTCTCCCTGTCAGGTGTTGTCCAAGACTGTGCTGTGAGCAGAAGATCTCATGAAACATCATTGTTCATAAGGTGTTGAAAGGAACTGCGATTGCTGGTATATTCCGAAGATGGTATGGTATGGTATGGCATGGTATGGTATGGTATGGTATGGTATGGTATGCTATGCTGCTTGATTTGTCACATGTGCCGAGGTAAAGTAAAATTCATTTTCAATGGACACAAAGTGCTGGAGTAAATCATCAGGTCAGGCAGCATCTCTGGAGAGAACAGGTGCGTGACGTTTCGGATTGGGACTCTTCTTCAGACTGGTTCTTGGTAGAAGATATACCCTCAATAGATTAGACACATAAATCAGACAGAGCCCATTGATCTGCTGTGGATGCAGGTGTTTTTCTGCTGCATTCCACATTGAGGACCACTCATCAGATCAATCCGTAGCATACTATTCATCGTTCCCAACTTACATCACGGCACGGTGGCGCCGCAGTAGAGTTGCTGCCTTACAGCGCCAGAGAACCAGGTTCAATCCTTGTGGCAGCTTGTCTGTGCGGAGTTTATACGTTATTCCCGTGACCTGTGTGGGTTTTCTCCAAGATCTCCCATTTCCTCCCAACTCCAAAGACGACCAGATTTGTAGGTTAATTGGCTCGGTATAATTGTAAATTGTCCCCAGTGCGCGTAGGATAGCGTTAATGTGCGGGGATCACTGGTCGGCGTGGACTGGTGGGCCGAAGGGACTGTTTCTGCGCTGTATCTCTAAACTAAACTAAACTAAGCATCAGTGACTACACTACCTAATATTTTATTGGTTGTAAATTGCTTTCGAATACCTTGAGTTCTAAAAGATCCCTATTCATTTCTTGGAGAATGTGGGCAAAACGTTGATCGGGGAAGAAAATCAGCCATTGTTAACCTGTCTGGGCTACTTGTGACTTCAGATCTTCCAATGGTTGGCTTTTAATGCCTCCTCAGTTCACGTGTACTCCATGGAGGCCAATAGGTGCCAGCATCGCAAGCGATATCAGTACACAGAACTGGCTTGAAGGACTGAATGGTCTTCCTCCGTTCCATTTCCCCCCCCAAAAAGCAATTGCTATCAAGAACAGAGAAGGAAGATGAGCCTGAGAGAGAAAGCATGCAGTTGCTGGTTTATACCGAAGATAGACCCAAATATAACTCAGATAGTAACTCAGCGGGCCAGTCTGACGAAGGGATTCGACCCGAAACGTCACCCATCCGTTTTCTCCAGAGATGCTGCCTGACCCGCTGAGTTACTCCGGCACTTTGTGTCTGCCTTCGGAGGGAGAAAGCAGTGTGTGTTCTTCTCCATTACTGTCGATTTATTTCAAAATCCCAGTGTCACCATGGCAACACCATTGTGCATACAAGTAGTTCACAGCTGAATCGTAGGGAACAAATCCTAGGGGTTACACCTCTTTTTATTCTGTATCTTATATCTCAACGAATATTTCATCCAAACATGCTTATTTACTCGCTTAGATTTTGAAACAGACTCTGCTGTGATCTCCCCTTGAGTTGCTTTGCATGTATTCCCCTTATTATCTATCCTTCACTTGTTCAATTCGTGTAAATGCAGGATATTAAACTGGGGCTTTGAGGCTGCTGCACAGAAAAAGGGTTTTGTCCATTATTATCTTTCTAGGTAAGAAGGTCAGGTCTGGAGATGAGTCGATTCACTGACAGCCAGTCTCATGCTGATGAGGTCTGGATGAGCTCAGGCTGTCTTTCTTCATATAGAGTCATGGATTGATACAGCAGGGAAACAGGCCCTTCGGCCCAACTTGCCCGCACCGTTGCTAGGGCAGGGCAAAGCCTGGCGAGTGATAGGTGGGCACAAAAAGCGGGTCAGGCAGCATCTCTGGAGAAAAGGAATAAGTGACGTTTCGGGTCAAGACCGTTCTTCAGACTGAGAGTTTTTCAAAGGAATTTTAGGCAGACTGGGGCATTATTAACTGGAGTTTAGCAGAATAAGAGGCATTCATTTTGAAAGGTATAATATTCTAAGCAGGCCCTAGAGAATAAATTCAGAAAAGATGTTTCATCTCATGGGAGAGGGCAGAGTCTCAGGGCAGAAGGACTGTGAATCATTCAAATTTCTTGCCACAAAGAGCTGTGGGTGCAGAAGCCCTATTTATTCCAAGACTGAGGTGATAAAGTTCTAATCAAGAATAATAGGAAGGGATAGGAATGTAATGAACGGTGGATCAGCCATGATCCCATTGAATGTTGAATTAGGCTTGAGGCCTAACAGAGGTGCCCTTTATCTTAAGGTGCAACTGCGTTGCTATGACAACATGATAAATATTAATTGTTGCATATTATTGAACAAATTTTCAGCATTAAACAGAGTGCTCACATTTATCTATTTTGCTTCCCAATTCTACACACGCTGAACAGGTTGGGGGGTGAGGCGAGGGAAAGCTGAATGGCCACCTCTTATGATGTGTTCATACCTTTCGCCATGCCAACCACTGGAATTGCATTACTACCGACTGTCCCTCTGTCAATATTGAAATAGGATAAAACTTTCCCTCAGTGATGGGGCTGGACTTCACACCTTCCCTCTGTGATTGAGAATAGTCGCTGACAGTGCACTGTGTCAGAGAGTCAGGGAGGTTAGGGCAGCACGGTGGCGCAGCGGTCGAGTTGCTGCCTTACAGCGCCAGAGACCCGGGTTCGATCCTGACTACGGGTGCTGTCTGTACGGAGTTTGTACGTTCTCCCCTGACCTGCGTGGGTTTTCTCTGGGATCTCAGGTTTCCTCCCACACTCCAAAGACGTCTACAGGATTGAGTGTTAATTGGCTTGTTATAATAGTGAATTGTCGCTAATGTGTGTAGGATAGTGTTAATGTGCAGAGGTCGGTGCGGACTCAGTGGGTGAAGGGCCTGTTTCCACACTGTATCTCTAAACTAAACTAAACTAAACTAATGTTGGAAAGGTGATTATGAAACACTGAATGAGAAAAAAAAATCGGTTTAAAGTCAAGCAGTTGTTACAGTCATGGATTATTATGCACAGAAATAGATCATTCAGCCCAAAGGTTTTTTGCTGGTCTTTGTACTTCATGTAGACTCAATCTTTTTCCAACCCAGAAGGGTTACGACCCAAAATGTCCCCATCCTTTTTCTCTGGGTAGCATGGTGGCATAGCGGTAAAGCTACTGCCTTACAGCGCCAGACACCCGGGTTCTGATGCTGTCTGTGTGGAGTTTGTACGTTCTACCCGTGATCTGCATGGGTTTTCTCTGAGATCTTCGGTTTCCTTCCACACTCCAAAGACATATAGGTTTGTAGGTTAATTGGCTTGGTATAAAAATGCAAAATTGTCCCTCGTGTGTGTAGGGTGCTATTAATGTGCAGGGATCGCTGGTCGGTGCGGATTCGGTGGGCCAAATGACCTGTTTACCACTGTATTTCTAAACTAAACTAAGATGCTGCCTGACCCATTGGGTTAATCCAGCACTTTGTGTTAATCTTTGGTATAAACCAGCATCTTCAACCCTTGGTTTCTACATTCTATCGATTCTTCTCCACTCTATCTCATCTTTCTCTAACTCCCCAATTTTTCCCCCTCTGTTTTGCGTTATTGAGATTGTCATTCATCTCGCTGGAACACAGAAGGTTAGAGGGAGACCTGATACAAATATATAAAATTATGAAAAGTATAGATGGATAAACAGTCAGAACCTTTTCCCAGGATTGAGATATCCAATACTAGAGGGCACGTCATTTGGATGAGAGCCTGGATTTTTAATTTTGGAATTGAATTTTAAATTTTTTTCTCACTTCAGCAGGAGAAAATTATTGTTTTTTTTATCAACAAATGTTCAAAATTGTATAAAACTAGATGTTTGGGACAAATATTTTTATTAATATACCATTAATGGCATTATATAATCACCTGCCAACACATAACAGGTAACTGCACATCACTCAATGCAAGAAATCGTTACCTGCTTTAAATCACTGTGTCAATTTGTCACTTTCATTACATTCATTAAAAAGAATGATGAATATTGATTAAGCACCTGAGGCTTGCAGCTTTCTAGAAAGTTTCTCTGATGATGGATTTAATGGCTAACAATAATGAATAACTTTTCATCAAATGTTAGCATGAGTTGAAGCTAATATTTGTCATTCTATCCAGTCCAAAAACATTGCAAAATCTTCTCTGAATTGAAACAAGCTATTCAACCCAAATATGTCCATGTTGACATTAGGGCTTCACATGGGAATGTCCTTTGCATCTTTATGAAGCCCTGTCAATATACTCTTCCATAACTTTCTTCCTCTTGTGCCATCCTTCAAAAATATCTCCACTACGAGATATTCTCCATGGCAGTGAGTTTTCTGGAGAATAGAAGCAAAATGAGCAGTCAAGTCATTGGAACATATAAGATGCTTGGCTGAGAAGTTGCCTGGGGATAAACTCCAGCCAAACACTTCTGCAACCAAGGGTTACAAGCTCAGGGAAAGAGGCCTACTGTTTAGATCTGAGAACTTTGTCCAACAAAATGACTGAAAAATGAGAGAAAGGTGTAAGTTTGGCAAACCGTATAAACCAATTTTGGACAAACTGGTCCAGGACCACGGAAAAGGGGACATATCGATCACGAGAAGAACAGATTTTGCCTACATTTTATAAAAGAATTAGCATTCTCAAGAAAATACTAGAGTCTGTATTAGAGGAGGCAATGAAGAAAGTGAAAAGGACATCCATGCGATCATTTTGGTCGTCCTTATGATTCTTTCTCCTGTAGAATGGACTTTACTGGACTTGTTCCCTTTGTCATGTAACTGTATATTGTGGATGGCTCGATTGTAATCATATATAATCTTCACATAACAAAAGCTTTTCACTGTACCTCGGTACCATATGAAAATACACTAAACTAAATGAAAGAAACATTAACCCAGACTGAATGAAAAGAGGTAGCATGATAGTAAAGAGCAGGACGGACTCCCGAGGCAGATTAGCTTGAACCTGATTCTATGTTGATTATGATTTATCTTTGGTCATAAAATTATGGAACCTTGATCATCAGACTATTCATAAATTCGCCCACTAATTATTGGATTTGCGCTCCTTGTGGGGTTTCATTTTTTATTAAGAATGGAGTGTTCTGTGAGGCCTTCAAAATTAACAATGTGGAATGTGTTTACTGCTAATCTTTGGTAGCCATATCTCCAAATGTCGCTGAATATGTTTCAGGCTGTTGTGCCACTCGGCTGCGATCCTGCTAAGCCTTCTTCAGGTCTGAACACCCCCTGTTTGTCTCCCTTTCTGCAACTTCAAGCTCCAAGACTCTCAGTTAGAAACTCAGAAATTGGATCAATTAGCATTTGCTTTAAAAAAATAAAATCCGCTTCACACCTAAAATGATTTAGCACCGTTTAGATTCCGCAAGCAATCGTTTCTAGGTAGCTGTGCGCCTGTTGCATGATGTAGCATCAGGTTGTAGCTTCTTGAACTCAAGGTGCAGCTTTATAGGACTTTAGTTAAAGCCCTGTCCCATTCCAGTTCATTCCAAGAGCTCTCCCGAGTTTGCCCTGATTCGAACTCGGAGATTTACGGTAATGGCCACTCGTCGGTACTCGGGTTCTCGTGGACATTTTTCATCATGTTGAAAAATCTTCACGAGTCTTCCCGTGCTTACCTGCCGTTAGCGAGTCTTCCCGAATACCTGCCGTTAGCGTTACAAGCCGCTAAGAGACGTCCCCGAGCTCCGACGTACCCGCTACGTACATTCTCCGTGCTTACCACAAGTTTGATTTTTTTAAAACTCGGGAGAGCTCTTGGAATTATCTCGTATTGTGGGACAGGGCTATTAGGCCACATTTGGAGTATTGTGTGCAGTTATGGTCACCCCAATATAGGAAGGATGTGGAGGCTTTAAACCGTTGCCAATGAGGTTTGGATTATAGACAATAGGTGCAAGAGTAGGCCATTCGGCCCTTCGAGCCAGCACCGCCATTCATTGTGATCATGGCTGATTATCCACAATCAGTACCCCGTTCCCGCCTTCTCCTCATATCACTTGACACCGCTATCTTTAAGAGCTCTATCTAAGGGGGTATTAGCTACAGGGAGAAGTTGGGCAAACATTTTCTCTAGAAAACCAAAGGTTGTGGGGAGAACTAATAGGTACATAAAGTCATGAGAGGCATAGATAGACATCAAAATCTTTTTCCCAGGATGGAGAAATCAAATACTAGAGAATACAATTTTAAGGTGAGAGGGACAAAGTTTTAAGGAGTTGTGCTGGTGACGTTTTTTTGTACAGAGAGTTAGTACCAGGGTTGGTGGCCAAGGCAGATGCGGTAGTGGCATTTAGGAGACTTTTGGACAGGCATGGGATAGGCAGGGAATGGAGGGACATGGATTATATGCAGGCAGATAAGAGATGGTTTTGCATCATGTTCAGCACAGACATTGTGGGTTTCTGTGCTGTTCCTATGTTCTCTCTTGGGGAAATTGCTATATGAGCAAATTACATCAAGTAACCTGGTAGTTTTCCATCTGCAAAACACTAAGTGTGAGGGAAAACTCAGTGGGTCAGGCAGCATCTGGGTATGGAATGGACAGGCAATGTTTCAGGTCAGGTCCCTCCTTCAGACTGATACATTGTTTGAAGAACGGTCTTGACCCGAAACGTCGCCTGTCCTTTCCATACCCAGATGCTGCCTGACCTGGCGAGTTCCTCCAGCACTCTGTGTTTTTCTCAAGATTCCAGCATCTGCCTTTCCTTGTGTCTCCATCTGGCTGATATTTCTCCATGTTGGGACATAAGGATATTAGTAACTTCGCACTGCTTCCTTCTTCCTTTACTGACAAATTGGGTGCAACCTACAATCATCCCTGAAGATTCACAGTACACACTGGCTTACATAACACTACACTGTGTAAGCATGTAAAACTATTTATTGGGACATCTATTGATATTGGGAGACTTGCAAGGGAAGCTACAAAAGTGAGCCTCAACTGCACAAACATATTCTAATGTTGAAGATAGGCACAAAATGCTGGAGTAACGAGGCAGGTCAGGCAGCATCTCCGGAGAAAAGGAATAGTGATGTTTCGGATCAGAACCCTTCCTCAGAAGAAGGGTCTGGATAGAGAAGGCCTGGATAGGGTGGATGTGGAGAGGATGGTTCCACTAGTGGGAGCGTCTAGGATCAGAGGTCATAGCCTTGGATTTAAAGGACATTCCTTTAGGAAGATGAGGAGGAATTCTTTAGTCACAGTGTGGTGAATCTGTGGAATTCATGGCCACAGAAGGCTGTGGAGGGCATCAATGGATATTTTTAAAGCAGAGATTGATAGATTCTTGATTAATACGGGTGTCAGGGTTTATGGAGAGAAGGCAGAAGAATGAGGTTGAGAGGGAAAAATAGATCAGCAATGATTGAATGGTGGAGCAGACCTGAAGGGCCGAATGGCCTACTGCACCTATTGTCTATTGTCTATTGTCTATGGTCTATTGAATAGCCTAATTCTGCTCCTAGAATGTATGAACCCACTGCATTACTCCAGGATTTTGTATATATCTTCATTATAAACCAGCATCTACAATTCCTTCCTACACATTATTTCAATATTCACAGACTGCGAAAAGATGAATCATTTGTTTTCCCCCCGTATTAGCCGATGGCAAATTCATTTAATCAGAGCATCACTGGTGAACCTGCAAGTATTGCTCCACTGCCGGCCTGATAAGCATTGGTCACTTTGGGACAGAAGCAAAGGAAATGCCCATCAGTGAAGAGTCAATACCCAGCTGCTTCAGTCAGAGGCTCTCCTTGGGTAAAAAAACAGTCTATAACTGCACTCACTTGCCCCAGGGCCATCATTAATAACCCAGATCTATTCATTAATTGCAAACCTCCCTCGTTGTTCAGGTGGTTATGGATCAATAGAAGAAATTCCACATGATGAATGCATTGTGTACAGGAAGAATATATGAGACATTCATCTTCAAGAGAAACCAAACTGCTGGCCATGTTCCACGGGCCGCACTGCTGGCAAGTACAAAATAGTTAGAAACATCATCGGTCTTTTGATAATGAGATACAATGCATACATCAGCTTGGGAATGCTCTGTGGTATATATCCAGCTGGTGTGGAGATATGTTGTAGAAGGGAACTGCAGATGCTGGTTTAAACTGAAGATAGACACAAAATGCTAGAGTAACTCAGCAGGACAGGCAGCATCTCTAGATAGATGGAATGGGTGACCTTTCGGGTTGAGACCCTTCTTCACACTCATATGCCCGAGTCTGAAAAGGGTCTTGACCCGAAACGTCACCCATTCATTCTCTCCAGAGACGCTGCCTGTCCCGCTGAGTTACTCCACCATCTTGTGTCTATCGTTGGTGTGGAGATGTCACTGTCTTCTGCCTTTCCCCAGTCAATGACCACAGCTAGTGTTAGAGGAGGTAATTAGAGAAGATTGGGAACGGGAATTATTGATAAAAATTACGAAGGCTACATGGGAAAAGTATTTGACATACATTCACAAGTGTTCGATTAACGCAAGACATAATCTAATCCAATTTAAAATTTTACATAGATTATATTACTCAAAAACAAGATTAAATAAATTTTATCCAAATATATCGCCCATTTGCGATAAATGTTTAACCCAAGACGCAACTATAACACACTCTTTTGTTTCTTGTATAAAACTTCATGGATTTTGGAGTGATATTTTCGAAATATTTACAAAATTATTTAAGACAAAAATGGAACCCAATAATGAATTGATTATATTTGGGGTAATGGAAGACAGGAACAAATTGAGCTCATCTCAAAAGTCAATTTTTAATTATGGTTTAATAATAGCAAAAAAATTAATATTGAAATTTTGGAAAAATACACCAATACCAACGCTCAAAATGTGGATTGCAAGTATGTTGGATACCGCACATCTTGAGGAAATGCGATTCCTCCTAATAGATAAATTTGACCAATTCATAACGAGTTGGTCTCCATTTGTCGTCTTTTTGGAAACATATGGTGCAAAACAGGTGTAAAAGCTAATCCGTGAATGGGGATGGTCAAGATTATAAATGATCTCCTTACTTCTATTTTCTTTTCTTCTCTTCTCTTCTTTTATTCTCTTTCTTCTATTTTCTATGTCTCAACTTTCTTTTTTCACTTTATTTTTCTTTTTCACACACTATATATCTCACATTTTTCTATTTTTCATTATCTAACCTTTTTCTTTTTCTTCTTTATTACAAAAATTTTTTTAACTAAGAAGCTGTACATAAAAGGTATTATGAAAATATGATTGTATACAATTGTACTTACTTCTAATAAAATAAAAATATTACAGGGTTAAAAAAAAAAAAAAAAAAAAGCTAGTGTCAGAGCAACAACAGCATACTGACCCAGAGTCTAAGGGACACCAGGGCGGCATATAGGGCGGCTCGTTGGTGCAGCGGTAGAGTTGCTGCCTTTCAGCGCCAGAGACCCGGGTTCGATTCTGACTACGTGTGGTGTCTGTGCAGAGTTTGTACGTTCTCCCCGTGCCCTGCGTGGGTTTTCTCTGGGAGCACCGGTTTCCTCCCACACTCCAAAGACATTCAGGTTTGAAGACTAAGTGACTTGATAACAATGTGAATTGTCCCTAGTGTGTGTGTAGGATAGTGTTGGTGTACGGGGATCGCTGGTCAGCCAGAAATGTGAAGTTGGGACCAATATCAGACCAGCGGTAGACAAAAGTGCTGGAGAAACTCAGCGGGTGCGGTCTGCACCCCAGCGGCCTGAACATTGACTTCTCCAATTTCCGGTAGCCCTTGCTGTCTCCTCCCCTTCTCAGCTCTCCCTCAGCCCTCTGGCTCCTCCTCTTCCTTCCTTCTTCGCGCCCCCCCCCCCCCCCCCATCCTACATCAGTCTGAAGAAGGGTTTCGGCCCGAAACGTTGCCTATTTCCTTCGCTCCATAGATGCCGCCTCACCCGCTGAGTTTCTCCAGCACTTTTGTCTACCTTCGATTTTCCAGCATCTGCAGTTCCTTCTTGAACATCAGATCAGCAGTAATCTTAATGAAAGACTGATGGCCTCATTTGCTCCATTTTCCTCTGGTCTGTAACTCCTTTTGCTTGGGGACCACGGAATCAAACAAATGACAGTTCATTTCTCAAGAACAAGAACTAACCCAACCCAGCGATGCTGTCTGACCCATCGAGTTACTCCACCACTTCATCTACTACGAATGAGAGTTGTTGTGTTTGCCAGAACAATTGAAGTAAAACTGATCATCCTCGATCTTTATATGTTCTAAATTTCCCACTTCCCCCTCAGTTTTAGTGGAATGAAATCGATACAACACGACGATACGATAGAACTTCATTTATCCCAGGAGGGAAATTGATCTGCCAACAGTCATAAAAACACAAAATACACGAAACATGAAATTAAAGTGATGAGTGGACAGGATTGGGAATGTGCAAAGATTGGGGGGGGGGTGGGGGAGTGAGTCTACCCCTCGACAGAAGGGGGAGGAGTTGTACAGTTTGCTAGCCACCGGGGAAAAGGATGTCCTGTGGCGTTCTGTGCTGCATCTTGATGGAACCAGTCTGTTGCTGAAGGTGCTCCTCAGGTTGACCAGTGTGTCACGGAGGGGGTGAGCTGTATTGTCCAAGATGCTCCGCAGTTTGAGGAGCATCCTCCCCTCCAGGACCATCTCCAGTGAATCCAACTCCGCTCCCAGGACGGAGCCAGCCTTCGTGATGAGCTTGAAATCTATACATAGAAACATAGAAACATAGAAATTAGGTGCAGGAGTAGGCCATTCGGCCCTTCGAGCCTGCACCGCCATTCAATATAATCATGGCTGATCATCCAACTCAGTATCCAACTCCTATAGGGATGCCCCTGTGATTTCTTGATATTTGCTGCTATTTCTCGATGTACCAGTGATGTGCATTCATGACGCTATCCTTCACTGGCTTAGCAAGACATCAGGGAACCGCTAGTCCCTGTTAATATTGTGAAGAAGAATCTGCATTTGAGTATGCCATTAAAATCTCCATTCTTGCACCTTTTTAAAACTCCCAGCATCAACTCGAGTCGAATGTAAAATGTGTCTACAAAGTCATGAAGCGGACAGCTTTGCATATTCTGTGACATGAAACTTGTTTTGAAAATATGTCATTTTCAGACACTTACTGAAAGCAGGCAATTGGCAATTCCTCTGGCCTTTCAATTCTGAAGCTATAGATCTGGCACTTAACGTAACATCATGTATCAGTTAGTCTGTGCTTTAATCCTCAGAATGTAACGCAATGGATTTTCTTTTGATGAAGTCACAGAACAGCATCAGCCACTGATAAAACATCAAGGTAAACCTCTCAAAAGTACGAAGGAACTAGTCATTGACATCAGGGTACACCCCAGCCTACATCAATGTTAGTAAAATGGAGATCGTCAAGAGCTTCATGTTCAAAAGTTCGTTAGTTCATAATTTATCAGAGCGGAGTTAAGCTATTTGGCTCATCAGGTCAACTCAAATTCACCGACCACACTGATGTAGATGGTCAAACAGTGCATGGTGGTGAGGTAGTGCACAGGAGACAGATAGAACACCTGGCTGAGTGAAGCTGCAACAACAACCTCTCACTTGATGTCAACATACCATCCAAATGGCGTCAAGTTGGGAAAAGGGGAAGTACAACGGGATCTGGGGGTTCTTGTTCATCAGTCTATGAAAATAAGCATGCAGGTACAGCAGGCAGTGAAGAAAGCGAATGGCATGTTGGCCTTTATAACAAGAGGAGTATAGGAGCAAAGAGGCCCTTCTGCAGTTGTACAGGTCCCTAGTGAGACCACACCTGGAGTATTGTGTGCAGTTTTGGTCCCCTAATTTGAGGAAGGACATTCTTGCTATTGAGGGGGTGCAGCATAGGTTTACAAGGTTAATTCCTGGGATGGCGGGACTGTTATATGCTGAGTGAATGGAGCGGCTGGGCTTGTACACTCTGGAGTTTAGAAGGATGAGAGGAGATTTTATTGAAACATATAAGATTGTTATGGGCTTGAACACGCTAGAGGCAGGAAACATGTTCCCGATGTTGGGGGAGTCCAGAACCAGGGGCCACAGTTTAAGAATAAGGGGTAAGCTATTTAGAACGTAGACGAGGAAACACTTTTTCTCACAGAGAGTGGTGAGTCTGTGGAATTCTCTGCCTCAGAGGGCGGGGGAAGTCGGTTCTCTGGATACTTTCAAGAGAGAGCTAGATAGGGCTCTTAAAGATAGCGGAGTCAGGGGATATGGGGAGAAGGCAGGAATGGGGTACTGATTGGGGATGATCAGCCATGATCACATTGAATGGCGGTGCTGGCTCGAAGGGCCGAATGGCCTACTCCTGCGCCTATTGTCTATTGTCTATACCATCTATAACATACCATCCAAGAGGTACAGAATCTTGAACTCCCACATCACCAGGTTCAGGAACAGCTACTTTCCTGCAACGATCAAGTTCTTGAACCAGCCTACACTACCCTAACCCTACCTCAACAATGAAACAGCACAGCCCTCCTGGATCACTATGGACTTGGTTATTTTTCATTAATGTCTTGCTTTTTTTTGTGTAGTCTTTTTCATTTACAATTTTAGATGTAACTAGACTAAGGGGGGCCCGTTGGGTCCCGTCCCCTCATAGTTATACAGCATTGAAACAGGCCCTTCAGCACAACCTGCCGACACCGACCAACATGTCCCATATACACTTGTCCCACGTCTGCTTTTAGCCCATATCCCTCTAAACCTGTCCTATTCATGTACCTTCTAACTGCTTCTTAAATGTTGTGATAGTCCCTGCCTCAACTACCTCCTCTGACAGCTTGTTCCATATGCCCACCACCCTCTGTGTGGAAATGCTACCCCTTTGATTCCTATTAAATCTTTCCTCCTTCATCTTAAACATATGCCCTTATGTAATTTGTGTATAATTTATGTATAAATTGTTTTTGTGTGTGTTTGTCCGAGTCTATAGGCTTGTGATGCTGTGCAAGCAAGATTTTTCATTGTACCTAAGATCGACCAATTCATTTTGAAGTCATCTTGAAGGAGCCACAATCTAACTTTTGATTAATTCTGAAAACAAGTAACAATGATTATCTCGAAAGAGACAAAATATCATGGGAGAAGCGCAAAACGTATTGTGGGCAGGGACTACTGTGGTTTAAATCATAACAAATAAGAGATTCATAAATGAAGAACACACACTGGATGGGGACGGTGGCGCAGCTGTAGAGTTACCACCTTACAGCGCCAGGGACCCGGGTTCGATCCTGACTACGGGTGCTGTCTGGATAGAGTTTGTACATTCTCCCCGTGACCTGCGTGCGTTTTCTCCGGGTGCTCCGGTTTCCTCCCACTCTCCAAAGGCGTACAGGTTTGTAAGTTAATTGGCTCGGTATAATTGTAAACTGTGCCCAGTGTGTGTAAGATAGTGTTTGTGTGCGAGGATCGCTGGTAGCCACGTCTCGGGTGGGCTGAAGGACCTGTTTCCTCACTGTATCTCTGAACTAGACTAAACATACCCAAAAGAGTCAATGATGCTGTAGCCAAAAAAATCATAAATCAAATCTTCATAAACCAAAGAGGTCAGTATATATATTTGTACATATATGTTGTATCAATTTGAGTAGTGACAAACAGATGCTATTAGCTGAAGGCAATATTCCATCCTGCAGTTCCACTGATACTCATAAATCATAAACCTTTATTATTGTCACTTATATTGTCAGATTTGACTTATAACGCATGGTCAGCATTTGTTATCCTGTTGTGGCACATTTTATGATCAACTTAGTGAACTGGGCAATCAAGAAGAACAATTGCATTTCTTCAGAAGCCATTCTATGTTATAGAAGTTAAAGATGAAATTAATTAGAAGTTAAATAATGAACTAGGATTATATGGATAAGAAAGAACTGCAGAAGCTGATTTAAATTGAAGATAGACACAAAAAAGCTGGATTAACTCAGCGGGACATGCAGCATCTCTGGAGAGAAGGAATGGGTGACGTTTCGGCTCGAGACCCTTCTTCAGACTGATGCCAGGGGAGTGGGCGGTACAGAGATAATATGTGGTCGGAGACAGTAACACTGGCAATGGAACTGGGAATGGGAAGGGGATGGAGAGAGCGGGAAAGCAAGGGTTACTTGAAGTTAGAGAAGTCAAAGTTCATACCGCTGGGTTGTAAGCAGCCCAAGCAAAATGTGAGGTACTGTTCCTCCAATTTGCACTGGGCCTCACTCTGACAATGGAGGAGGCCCAGGACAGAAAGGTCAGTGTGGGAATGGGAGGGGGAGTTAAAGTGTTGAAGCAAACCGGGAGATTAGGTAGGTTTAGGCGGACTGAGCGGAGGTGTTCAGCGAAACGATCGCCGAGCCTGCGCTTGGTCTCGCCGATGTACAGGAGTCCACAATTGGAACAGCGGATACAGTAGATGAGGTTGGAGGAGGTGCAAGTGAACCTCTACTTCACCAGAAAAGACTGTTGGGGTCCTTGGATGGAGTCAAGGGGTGAGGTATGGGGTCAGGTGTTGCATCTCCTGTAGTTGCAGGGGAAAGTACCTGGGGAAGGGGTGGTTTGGGTGGGAAGGGACGAGTTGACCAGGGAGTTGCAGAGGGAATGGACTCTGGGGAAAGCAGCAAGGACTGGAGATGGCAAGATGTGGCTAATAGTGAGATCCCGTTGGAGGTGGTGAAAATGTCAGAGGATTATGTGCTGTATGCGACGGTTGATGGGGTGGAAGGTGAGGACAAGGGGGACTCTGTTATGAATGGGGGAGGGGGAGCAAGAGCGGAGCTGCGGGATATAGGGGAGACCCTAGTGAAAGCCACATCTATAATAGAAGAGGGGAACCCTCATTCCCTGAAGAATGAGGACATCACCGATGACCTGGTATGGAACAACTCATCTTGGGCGCGTAGACGGAGGGAATTGGGAGTAGGGGATGGAGTCTCTACAGGAAGCAGGGTGGGAAGAAGTGTAGTCTAGATAGCTATGGGAGTCAGTGGGTTTGTAATAGATGTCAGTCGATAGTCTGTCCCCTGTGATGGAGACGGTGAGATCTAGAAACGGTAGGGAGATGTCGGAGATGGTCCAAGTGCATTTGAGTGCAGGATGGAAATTAGTGGTGAAGTTAATGAAGTCAGTGAGTTCTGCATGGGTGCAGGAGGCAGCACCGATGCAGTTGCTAGGTGGTAGAGTTTGGGAATAGGGCCAGTGTACGTCTGGAACAGTGATTGTTCGACGTACCCTACAAAGAGGCAGGCATAGCTGGGGCCCATGTGAATGCCCATAGCTACGTGTTGGATTTGGAGGAAGTGGGAGGAGTCCGAGGAGAAGTTGTTGAGGGTAAGGACCAGCTCTGCTAGGTAGAGGAGAGTGTTAATAGACAGAAATTGGCTGGTTCTGCGGTCGAGGAAGAAACGGAGGGCTTTAAGACCTTCCTGGTGGTGGATGGAGGTGTAGAGTGACTGGACATCCATAGTAAAGATGAGGTAGTGGGGTCCTTGAAAACGGAAGTTATTGAAGAGACGAAGGGCATGTGAGGTGTCTTGGACATAGGTAGGGAAGGATTGGACCAGGGGGGATAGGATGGAGTCAAGGTATATGGAAATTAATTCATTGGAACATGAACAATGGGTCTGCCAGGGCAGTTCTGTTTGTGGATTTTGGGGAGTAGATAAAATTGGGGCCGTGCTGGGCTGGGGAACGATAAGGTTGGAGGCTTTAGAGGGCAGAGAGCCGGAAATAATGAAATCAGTAATGGTGAGTGATATTAAGGCCTGGTGCTCGTCTGTGGGATCATGGTCCAAGGATAAGTAGGAGGAGGTGTCTGAGAGTTGTCGCCTGGCCTCAGTCCGGTAGAGGTCAGCGCCCCAGACTTCCACGACACCTTCCTTGTCGGTGGGTTTCCTTATCATGTCGCGGTTGCTGCAGAGTGAGCGGAGGGCTGTACGTTCGGTGGGGAGAGGTCAGAGTAGGTAAGGGGAGTGGAAAAGTTGAGACGGTTGCTGTCACGCCGGCAGTTAGAAATGAAAAGGTCTAAGGAGGGTAGAAGGCCATCCGGGGGAGTCCAGGATTATATGGATTATATGGATCCTTTTGCATTGAACACTCTGCAAAGGTGCTTCACAGTAAATAAAACCAAACCTAAAGCTGTTACAGAGGCAAGGTCAAAACCTGGCACATTCTGTACTTCTGCCAAAGCCCTTTTACCAACTCCAATGATAGGCCATCAACATGAAAGTTTAACTGCATTTTGATCCACATCGAATACTGCCTGACCTTCTGAGTGTTTCCAACGTGTTCATGAGTGGTCCGTCAATTTACTTTAAATCTTCTTAACTGCAGTGAATGTCAGGCAGTGGAGACAAGGAACTGCGGGTGCTGCTTTACACAAAAGGACACAAATTGCCGGAGTAACTCAGTGGGTCAGGCAGTATATGGTGCTGGAACCACTGAGTCGCTCCAGCACTTTGTATCCTTTGGAGGATGTCAGGCAATCTTACTCAACCTCCCCTGAAATAGCAAATCCCATCAATCTGGTGAAATTAAGTTTATTGCTTCCATGCTGAGTATACGATTCCTTAGATAAAGGATACTGATGTGATCACACCAAAGTCACATGGCAAAATTGCAGCAGAACTACCTAACCCACGCACGCCGTCTTTCTACTTTGATGAATGTTTACTCACACCGATATTTACTAACTGTACAAGATATAGGGAAGGTCACTTATGGAGTACTGTGTGAAGTTCTTGTCACCCTGCTCTAAGAATGATGTCATTAAACTGGGAAGGTTCTAAAAGAGATTTATGGGGCTATTACCAAGACTAGAGAGCTTGAGTTACAAGAACAGTGGCGCAGCGGTAGAGTTACTGCCTTACAGCGCCAGAGACCTGCTTTTCCATCCTGACTACCAGTGCTGTCTGCACGGAATTTTTACGTTCTCCCTGTGACCACGTGGGTTTTCGCCGGGTGCTCCGGTTTCCTCCCACACTCCAATGACATACAGGTCTGTAGGTTAATTGGCTTCAGTAAAATTGTAAATTGTCCCTGGTGTGTAGGATAGTGCTGGTGTAGGGTTGACCGCTGATCGGCACGGACTCGGTGGGCCGAACGGCCTGTTCCCATGCTGTATCTCTAACGTCTAATCTCTAAAGAGAGGGTGGATAAGCTGTGTCTTTATTCCTTGGCGCATGGGAAGGTGAGGGGTGACCTTAGAGAGGTTTATAAATTCTCAGTGGGCTTAGTTAAGGTGAACATA